>SWKJ01000094.1:0-148125 GCA_019425465.1 Colletotrichum falcatum | reverse complement strand
ACCGCGGCCCGCTCGTTTGACCTTGGGCGCACCCGGAGGGGGTTTCGGCTTCGGAAGGAACTTTTCCAGCGGGAGGAGCTTCTCGGATCCAATGTAAAATTTGTCACCCTCCTTGAAGGACGTGGCTTGAATACCTTCGGAGGGCTTAATGGTGAAGTAAACCTGGTTGATGGGCCCGAGGACTTCGTCGACCTTGCCAACAGAGGTCTGTAGTACAGTTAGATGAGCCTGTTCGGGTCGATGATATGAGGGTTCATTCGGAAGACGGCCGCACCTTGTTCTCGAGGAAAATCTGGGCATTAAAGTGAGGGACCTTGGGGTTGATACTCTCGCAAACCATCTCTCCTTCGCAAGCGTGCATGAACTTGCCCATCTCTGCAAAAGATGCGGTCAGAATAATTTCCCACGAAAACGCGTCGCGCAGAGCGCTTTGAACATACCAAGAATCGTCGCAGGAGGGCCCATGTCCCTCTGCTGGAAGCCACCACGGCCTGCACGGCTGAGTTAGTAAGTTGTTGCAGAGGGCACATGATTTGTTCACATGATGGGTATCATGAGAGGATTGATTGAAACATACCGCCGCCACCGCGACCACCAAAACCGCCGCCGCCGCGACCGCGCGGAGCTCCTCGTCCAAATGACATGTTGATGGGTGGATTGGCTGTTATCGTTTGGGGCTGCTCCTTTTTGCTGGTGCTGAAGTGCTGCTATTGGGAAAGCGAAGCTGCCATCTGCCGTTTGACAGAAAATTTCCAGGGACCCAAATTGTGGTACAGGCCAACCGAGCTACATCATTGGTCGCATGCGGCGGGTCGGAAGATAGTTCTCTCCGACTAACCCCGCCATAAATTTCAGCAGTCAGTTGCCTTACCTACCTAGGTACCTAGGTAGGTAGGTAGGTACTACGTAGTATGCTACCTTAGGTAGTGGGGCCGCTCGATACGTAGCGCGGCAGAGAGGAGGGTGATGGTACAGCGGGACATAGCGCACCTCAGAGTCATCCAAGCCCTTGCTTGACTCACCGCAGCTTTTGGCGGGGTTGACTTTTGCTGTGTTTCGCCCAAAATTATTGTCGAGAGACCCGACATCGTCTCCTTGCCGAGTTTCACCCCTTCACCGACCCATCGAGACCTCTCAATTGGACGAAACCATGGATTCTGCGAAGAAAGCTGTTGAGTCCGTCACCGAGGGTGTCAAGAAGGTCGCCCTCGGCGGCTCCAACAAAGACAAAGCCCCAAGAAGGAGAAGAAGGCCAAGGATGCTGGCGATGCCTCGGCTGGCCCCTTGAACTCAACCCCCTCCCGATTTTTTGCAAAAGAGGATCGACCTCTTCGACAAGTTGAAGAAGGAATATGATGACGAAATTGCCAAGAGGCCGCGCGAGCCCATTACCATCACCATGCCCGATGGCTCGGTCCGCCAGGGCACGAGCTACGAGACTACGCCCGGCGAGATCGCCAAGAGCATCTCCAACAGCCTTTACAAGAGAACTGTTGTCGCGCGACTGGATGGCGATGAGAATCAGTTGTGGGACTTGGACAGACCGTTGGAGAAGAGCTGCAAATTGGAACTGCTCAGTTTTGAAGACGAACAAGGCAAGCAGGTCTTCTGGCACAGCTCGGCGCATATTCTTGGCGAGGCTTGCGAGAGGAGATTTGGATGCTCTCTCTGCATTGGTCCCCCGGTCGATAACGGATTCTACTACGAGATGGCTCTCCCTGGAGGCGCCGCTGTTCAGGCTAGTGACTGGAAGCCTCTCGAATCTATTGTTGGATCCATTGTGAAGGAGAAACAGAAATTCGAGCGACTCGAGTTGACCAAGGAGCAGCTACTCGAGATGTTCAGCTACAACAAGTACAAACAGCACATCATCAACGACAAGATCCCCGACGGGACCAAGACTACAGTTTACCGCAATGGTCCCTTGATCGATCTTTGCCGTGGGCCGCATGTTCCCAGCACCGACCGTATCGAGGCCTTCAGCATCATGAAGAACAGCGCCTCATATTTCCTCGGTTCTCAAGAGAACGACTCCCTACAGCGCGTTTATGGCGTCAGTTTCCCCAGCAAGAAGGAGCTCGCTGCGCACAAGAAATGGCTCGAGGAAGCCGCCGCCCGTGATCACCGCAAGTTGGGCCAGGACCAGCAGCTCTTCTTCTTCCACGAGCTCTCCCCGGCAGCGCCATGTGGCTGCCGCACGGCGCGCGTATCTACAACACACTTCTCGCATACATCAAAGAGCAATACTTCAAGCGTGATTACCACGAGGTTATCTCCCCCAACATGTACAATGCGGAGCTGTGGAAGATCAGTGGGCACTGGGATCATTACAAGGATGACATGTTCGTCATCGATGTCGACAAGGAGAAGTTTGGCCTGAAACCCATGAATTGCCCTGGCCACTGCCTCATGTTCGCTCACACGCCCAAGGCCTATCACCAGCTGCCCTGGCGTGTTGCCGACTTTGGAGTCCTCCACCGTAACGAGGCTAGTGGTGCCTTGTCGGGTCTCACTCGCGTGCGCAGATTTCAGCAAGACGATGCGCATATTTTCTGCAGAGAAGACCAGATCAAGTCGGAGATTAGCAACCTGTTTGACTTCCTCGGTGAGATGTACGGTCTCCTGGGCTTTACCTTTAAGCTCCGTCTCTCCACCCGTCCGGAGAAGTACATGGGTGAGCTTGAGACATGGAACAGAGCAGAAGGCATGCTTAAGCAGGCGCTGGACGAGTTCGCCCTTGCCGAAGGCGGTGTGCCATGGACTTTGAACGAGGGTGATGGTGCCTTTTACGGCCCCAAGATCGACGTCAAGATCATGGACGTCCTGAACCGTGAATGGCAGTGTGCCACTATTCAGCTTGACTTCCAGCTCCCTCAGAACTTTGGCCTCGAGTATGTCTCAGCAGATGTGCCCGCCAAGTCCAAAGAGGAGGCCGCTGCTGCGCCTAAGGCGCCGGAGGTTAAGGTCAAGGACCCGCAAGCCATAATCGACTCTGCCGCCGGCACCGGCGAGGAAAAGGAGAAGAAGCGCATCATAAAGCCCTTGACGAACGGCTGCCAGCGTCCCGTCATCATTCACCGCGCTATGGCTGGGTCTATCGAGCGGTTTACGGGTTGGTAACTGGCGCGCATGGACAATAATTGTTACTGACGCAATCGTATTAGGTATCCTCATCGAGCACTTCGCCGGCAAGTGGCCTTTCTGGCTCAGCCCAAGGCAAATCATGGTTATCCCTGTTGGCAAGGGCTTCGTCGAGTACGCCGAGGAGGTGCAGGCTACCTTCAAGAAGCAGGACATGTGGGTGTAAGTTATTCTCTGTCGCACCCGCAGCTTGTGAGAGTGGCTCTGATGTGAACTTGCAGCGATGTCGACCTGACCGGCAACACCCTCCCCAAAAAGATCCGCAGTGCTCAATTGAGGTACGTAGTACACAAGCCGGATTCCCTTTTGGTAGAAAATAGTGGTCGCTGACAAACATAGCCAATACAACTTCATCTTTGTTGTGGGTGACGAGGAGATGAAGAACAAGCAGGTGAACATCCGCTACCGCGACGACACATCAAGCCAAGACCGTGGCAAGCCTGTCGACGTCGCCGAAGCTGTGGAGAGGCTCAAGAAGCTGCGCGAGGAGCGTGGCACTTACAACCCATTTCCTGCCGCAGCCAAAGCCGCAGCGGAGTAGGTTAAAGAATGAGCGGCGATAAAGCTTGCCCGTTTGCAAGTGAGATGTTTACGATAGTTTCAGGGCAGATGTTGATGTGGCGGCTCGCATGCAAAAGCCTAGAACAGAGACGCCGCGGCTTACCACTTGAGGTTGAATGGCATAAGAAAAAGAAAAAGAAAATAGGATCTGACAATACAAATATTCCATGCTTCACCAGAAGTGAAAACGTGAATAATATGATAAGGGGGGTATCATACATATTTTAAAGTGTGCGTCTGCGCTTCGAAATTTCTTGATGTTGGGCCGACCACGTATCTGACTTAGTTCCAGTCCGTATTTGCCTTGTGGACTAGCCGAAACCCATAGACTGCTAGCTAGTGCTGTCCCCCACTCGATCCATGTTTTTTTTTCTCGAAACCGCTTTCATCTTCTGTTGGAGCGTTTCATAGGTAACTCAGTATGTCGGCATGTGGTTTTCTCAGTTGATCGAAGGACCCCCAGCCTCATCTCTCTCAACCCGTAGTTGTATTTTGGTGAAAGAGAGTTTAGTTCAGGGTTTAGGAATGTGAATGCTCTTGCTGGTCATCAGACACCCATGCACCACAAACACAAGGGCGATAGGGTGAAATTCGAAGGCGGAGCCTGTGAGCCATGTTCCCATAGGAAGGTCCTGGAGAATCCACCGTTGGGAAATGAAGTAGGCCATGATAGCGTCGAGACCAAGGCTCGTGGGAATCGGCGTTCCCTCAAAGTACTTGCTCTTGCCAGTTGCATCCTTGGGTAGAGCCGAGACTGTGACATTGAAGCGAGCGAGGCGAGTAAGGCCGCAAAGAACGAAATAAGTCAAGCAGACGTGATCGATAGGGGTGCGCAGGCCGAGAGCAAATGCCACAGAAGCGGGAGCAACACCGAAAGAAATCTTAAGCCAACGTTAGCCATCGAATCAAAACCTCAGTCCGACACAACGCGTCGCGGACGATTGAACCATCTGACGAGCACGCGGCAGCGATCCAATCCGCAAGGGTGAGGACGTTTGACGTACCAGATCAGCCAACGAGTCCAGTTCCTGGCCCATCATGCTGCTCTTCTTCCTCCACCGCGCAACCTTGCCATCCATAAAGTCGAAGAAGAGACCGAACGGTAAGAAAAAAAGGGCAAGGTACAGCGTGTTGTAGGACGACGGATCGCCAAGGCAGTAACGGAGGGAAGTGAAGATTGACATGACACCGCAGGCTCCTGTTGAACGAAACGTCAGTTGTGCTCTCCATCTCTCCCGTACGAACAATACACTTGGCGATCTGCTTCGCAGCGGCCACAAGTATGGACACAGGAAGTGAATTCGCCCATTAGGTCAAATGAATGTGAGATATTCGCAGGCGGGAGAACGCACCATTGCAAAGAGTTATCGCGTCGGCGAGATGGAGAGCGCGGATCAGCGAAAAGTGGCCAGTGTCAGCGGAGAGAAGAAGCTTCTGCTTGTCGTGGGCTGAGGTTTGGGCAAGATGTTAGCATTGGACACAGGCAGTTGCACGGCGTATGCGCTGATAGTCGACATACCGGGCTCGGCTAAACTGTCGGCGGCGTCCTTGACTGGGTTACCATTCATGGTTGCGCTGCTTGTTCGCTTCGACATGGTTGCGATGACTGCTGAACTCCAGACGGCGATTGTCACGGATGGATTGGTGAAGGGCTGGAGTAAGTTGACGGTTTACAAAATTAAAATGGCCGTCCGAGATCCTAGCGGTAACGCAACTAGGACGGTGGTAGACGAGTGGATGCAGATGGAAGGGTAATAGGGAAGAAGGGCCAATTTATGGATATGGTGTTTCCGTTGAGGGCTCCAAAGCAGGTGCAAGGAGCGGAAGCAGGTGCAGGTGCTGATGAAAGGCTCAGGTAGGCATGAGGTAAGTCGGTCACACTCTTCCGCCTCGAGAGCCAACAAGGATAGCTGGGGAAGGCACATGCCGTCATAGCCCTGTCGTTCTAGACTCGAAGCCGTTTAGCGGCACCTGCTGCAAGACCAGCTGTGTGTTTTCACGTGATGTGTAGTGGGACCTCACCACTCATACAGCACAACTTCTCAACTCCTATGTAGGTATTGCAAAATCAGTACGTACCCTGCTTTACCTCATTCCTCACTCGCTACCCCTTAATCGAGATGGCCTACTGTAGGAGGTGGAAAAGAGAGAGAGAGAGAGAGAGAGAGAGAGAGAGAGAGAGAGAGAGAATGTCACCATTCTTGCATTGGCTTTCGGGGTTTCTTTTCTTTTTGTTTTGTTTTGTGGATGCCAAGAGTTATAATCCTGTTTACGGCTTCGTCCTAAAAAAAAGTGAAGCATTGCCTTACCGCCTGTACGTATGGGTTTCATCGGCTTCGCTCAACCATCAGACAGCGCCAGAAGCTAATCTTCGTGGTACGCGTAGATCTATGAATGGGGGGGAGGGGGGTATCACAGCTGCTGCTTGTGTTTGGTTATGAGTAGCCGGCTGATTTGATATCTATAACGGCGTGATATATTATGAATCCATTCCCATCGCCACATCCAATACGTCTAGTTTACTGGCATCCCCGCAGTCCAAGCTTCCGTGTTTTATGCCTGTCGATAATGAAAAAGAAAAAAAGACTATGCAGCAGCTTCGGCGAATGGCACCAGAATAAGGCGCACGTTGTCGTGGAATGGTATCAAAAGCTGGTATATCGAACAGCAGCCAGATCAGCTGGCAACCCCCTGCAGTATTTATGATAGCACTGAGCCTCCTATTCCTACTCTTGTTCGCTGTGAATTATATTAAGTTTATCTCCAGGCATCGCCTGCCAGAGTTGCTAGGAAACGCAAGAGGCCCCTTATTTGACAATCAGGATCGAGAAACCGTCGACCCAGGCACCGCAAGAGCCTGCTACACCACAGATAGTGTATCCTCTCGGGGGTATCAAAGTGTGTCTGCGGAATGGTCAGTCGTAGGATTACCAGATTGAGCTCCTGTACAATTGCACTTACGCAGAACCACCGTGGGCATTGCCATAAACAGGTGACCTCCTACCCAAGCTGGTGAGGACCTGTATAGCATCGATCCAGAATCCCGAGCGGACATAAAAGCCCGAAATATACTCTCCACGGCGAATGTCTGTAAAACAAAGGAAGGCAATTAGTCCAATTGGCTTGGTCGGCTGGGGTGATGGAGACCTACCAAACTCGAACGTATCGCCACCTTCCTTACCCCCTCTTTTGCCGAACAATTGCGTTGAGTCGTCATCATAGACAAATTCTATGCCATCCACAGCATATCCGTGATAAAGGATGACACGAGACAGAACTAGGTTCGATTTGACTGCACTGTCAAAGACAACCTCCTGTGCGATTGTGCCCTCCATGGCCGAGTTTCCAAGTGCCTTCCCTCGATAGGCCGTCTTACCAAGCGGGCCGGGTGTCAGCTTAAAGGAAGAAGACTCTTTGGAGCATAATTTCTTGAAATCGACAATGTCCAGAGTGCCACCTCCGTGCGACTTGACCGATACCCTGAGTTGTCCTT
Organism: Colletotrichum falcatum; assembly: GCA_019425465.1. NCBI lineage: Eukaryota > Fungi > Ascomycota > Sordariomycetes > Glomerellales > Glomerellaceae > Colletotrichum > Colletotrichum falcatum. The sequence goes on along the minus strand of SWKJ01000094.1, from coordinate 140,930 downwards.
TGCGCTTGTTTTCCGGGAGTCTCTCCCGCAGGTCGCGGTCGTTCAGAGTGAGTTGACGTTGGACTGAGCCATTCTCGACAGGACATTCGATCCACTTCCGACAGACGTCGTCGTCCTCGGCAAAGAGTTCAATGAAGGCGATACCAGTTGCTGCCATCACCACTATGTTCCCACTCTCCACTGGGAAAGCATGTACGCTGTCGTCGGCGTTCATCGGAGGGTCGTTTGGCAACCTGAAGCACGGATGGGTACGGAAGCGCAAGCAGTCCAGCCGATGCCAGCCACATTCGTCAGCCTGCAATACCAACCCTCCCTTGGACTTGGTCCTGGAGCAGTAAGCCTCTCGGGTCACAAAGCTACGATTCAATGTCAAGTAGTCGCGGAGCATAATCCCGGTTTCTTGATGTGGGCAGCCGAAGAGGTGACCAGTCTCGTGTAGGTGGGCACCGATTCCAATGTTGGCTGCTTCCCAGGAGCTTCCTGCCTGGTTGCAATCGTTGGCGACGAAGTCAAGGTCGGTCGGAGTACAATCCGTAAACGCGGGGACGACTTCCTCGAGACTCGTGGGGTAGCTTTGCAAGCAGTGCGATCCAAAAATGGCCAACTGCAGCTCGCCGGCATTCCCTCCAAGTGCGGCGTGTCCTCTTACGACATTGGCTTCCTTGTCCCATTGTGTGTCAAGCATTAGCACAGAAATGTACTGCTTTTGGTCACCAAGGGGTTTGAAGTACTGCTTGACAGCCTCGGCAGCGATCCCAAACAGGTCCCCCTTCCTGCTTGCATTTTCGTTCTGCTGGGCCAGCTCGAGGTCTCGAATTTCGGCTACTGTCTTTTCCGATCTGATTATGTGTATCCTGGCCTCGGAACGGAGGGTTCCGTTCTCGCGATCCCGCTGGTTTGAAGTGCCGACAACCCATTCTTCCTCAAATCTGAACACTCGGCGTCCAAGCTTGTTACGCCACATTTGCTCAGCTGTGAAGGCCTGCCAGAGGTAGGCGGCCATGCGAAATTTGCGCACTGCAGTCTCCAGACCATTGCCCTCTCGCTCGACTCGAGCGGGAACAGCGTCAAAGGTCTCGGGAGAGTCCTTGGCGACCACAATAGCGAGTTGCAGTGGAGGCGCACTGTTGACCGGCAGCATATGAACCGTCAAATAAGAAGCATGGATTGGGTTTGAAGAAGAGCTGTTGGGCAGCTTCGGGCTCGAGAAGTCGAAGCGGATTTTATTGGGCCCCGGCTGCAGGTAAACCAAAGCCTTGAAGTAAGAGTCGTTTACGGGCCATGAGGTTGGAGGGAATCCATCGTCAAGGCGGGTTACAGAAAGGTTGCCATCAAGAGAATGCTGAGAGGGGTCGCCGATAGTTCCGTGTACGAGGAGGACCTTCTGATAGACCTGGTCAAACGTTAGCGGGGTGCTCGGAAAGTGCAGCTAGTCGTTGACTGAGGCTACGGCCGTCTGTGGCCGACTGTCCAAGCAAGCCAACAGCATGGACAGCTAAGATGGTTGGAGAATCGACATGGCAACACTACGGAGGCATGTTTTATGCAGAAACTTACCCAGGCATTTTCAGTGATGTTTGCGATCCGTGGCGCGTACGAAGATACTGGCAACGTCGACTTGCCATTGAAAACGGGAGACCCAAGACCAGTCATTCCAGATACGCTTTGTCGGTGGGAATTAGGTACGGATTGTAGGGGCGGGCGGGCCTGGGGATGGTTGGAATCTTTCAAATGGAGGTCGAGAGCAGGGTCGGAGGCTTGAGCGATGGAGGGGGGCGTTGAGGCACCGCTGGTTGGAGTTGGAGTAGTTGCGTTGCTAGCATCGCTAGAGACGTCGTTGTTTGAACGGTCGGTGTTGAAGCTGGCTTTCGAACGACGACGCAGAGCCCTGAAGTTGAGAATGGAAGGAGCCATGGTGCGCGATAGGCACGGTAGCTCGACCGCAAACGGAGTACACCTTCAACAAGAGACGCCTGTCATGTGCAGCCCGGCAGACGAAAGAACGAGCGGGATGACAAGGTCGAATTCAGGTCAGGTTCGCGACTGATGATGATAATGATGTTGTTGATGATGAAAGCCGAGGCAGCTTCCAAACAGCAAGTCGAAAGGGCATCGAAGACACAAGAAGTCGCTAGGAGCAATGGGAGAGATCCGGATTTGGGACGGGCGCCGTGTCACTGATCAGCGAGCGACATCTGCAGCAGCAGGGTAGTTGGTGCCAAGGTGGGAGTGGGAGTAGGAGTGGGTGTACGATATTAGGGTGGGGGTGAGGAGTAAACGGCTCGAAGCGATTTGCGTGGACAAGCAGGCTGTAAGTAGGTATGTATGTATGACAACTTCCTAAGAAGCGCAACAAGAGAAAGAAGGTGCATTGGTTGCTAGGAAAGTTTGCGGGTACCTAAGGGAGACGGGGGAGGTAAGATGAGATGACGGGATTGGGATGAAATGTGAGGAAGGCACTCAGTCCCGTACTGATAATAAAAGTCAATCAATACCTATTGCAAGTCGACGTCCACATCCGCATCTATGGCCACGCCTACAGCCCAGTCCGGCAACCCCCCGGTCGACATTTGGTTACGGATCAGGTACAGTACAGAGAAGGTAACAATGGCATTTGGGCCAACCACGAGCGCAGACGAATGGCCTTGTGCAGCAAGCAGAGAGAACTTATGCGCGCGTCGTGTGCTTTTCCTTGCATAAGGAAAGGCCTGGGTGGGCAGATAGCCGACAGCTGCGAATTGATGACGTCGCTCTGTTTCGAGGGTGGGAAACAGCAAGGTTGAAATGCGACTGGGGCCCAGGCGAGAATTAGAACGGGTGGGCAAGCGACTCAGCAAAGGCAAGGAAGAAGGCTGGAGGTGGTGAAAGGGTATCCGCAACACCTGCAAAGCAGCGAGCAGCATGGCGGCGAGAGATAACGAGACGTCGAGGCGAGGTACCCACAAAGACAATACCACCCCCCCCCCTCCCTCTTACATAAGTATACTTAGTACCAGGTGACGTGGACGTTGATTCTCTTGACCCTGCCTGCTTCTGTTTGCCTTTAGCATTCCTCTCCCTCTCTCTCTCTCTCTCTCTCCATGACTACACACTACCTATTCGTACGCTAGTATAAGCGCGGTAAGGTAGATAGAAATGCGTATCTGCGGCCTCGAGAAGAATCCCGGCCGGCCAACGGAAGCGGGGTTGCATTACATACGTTTCCTGGGCCAGCATGGTTGTCGTCGTCGACACCGCGGCGATACCAGTAGTGCCGATCGAGGGTGATGGGGCAGACTACCTACCTACCTATGTAAAGGGGAACACTCTGTTCGAGATATTGGCGAGGGGGTTATGGAACTACCCCCAGGAAGCGAGCAATGACAGCAGCCACCGCTGGCTGGCCAAATCACACTCGCTTGTCCTGAGCCACGGTAGGTGTCTGCTTGTTTGGGATGAAGTCCAGTAGGATGTGGGGGATCATGAAGTGGACGGATGTAATGAGGCTGGGCATGGGGATGAGGAGCGAGGAATGCACAACAGGATCCGGGAGGGGGGTACAGATACATGAACGAGGAGGCACAAAGAGAGAGTAGATGGTGCCCCGCAACGATGGCGATGTTAAACCAGGTCGAGATCGAGGTTGACACTTGCCAAATTAAGAATCATCTCAAGACAAATGGGACCCCAGGAGGTCAACCACAATATCAATCCAGATTGGGACGTAGATGCATCACTGCCTTATGTAAGTAAGGTGCATGGCATTGTTGACATGGACACTCGCAGGTGATGGATACGGAAAGTGGCGGATGGCACCGCAATCGAGAACTGAGCTAGGTAGCCTTCCCATCCCCGTCCAACGGTGGCATCGATATCGAGATTTGCATGGATTCATACGTCCAGCGCGGGCGACACATTTCGGGCCGGCAGCGAGTCAGCTCCTGAGCGAATACGGTCGCACGCGAAGTCCATATCAAACAGGCAAGCTGCATTGCTCTTTTTACGCCCCGAGCCTGACCAGAGTGGAACGCGCAAAGACCGACCGTCGACTAGATTGCCTCAGAGCATGGCATGATGATGATGGTGATGCAAGGATCATGTCATCCCGGAATGTATAGGACAGGCTTGGGGATGCTAGCTGCTAGTAATGTGCCGTCTTTGTTTGACGGTTCAGTTATCTTTGATAAAAAAAACCAGGCTAAAGTGAGTGCCAACTGAACTGCCAGGGAAAGGAGACGGGAGGACGAGCGGTTCCTGCGGCATGCATCGTTCGGGCTCTTTTCCTCCCGGTCTGTCTGATACGAGAAGCCAACCGAAGGCTGGCCGGTTGTTTGGTCAAGTGGTGATATGTGCCTCGGCTGTTTCCCCTGCCCTCTCTCTTGCTGCATCCACATCTACACTAGAAACTCTCCTAGCGCCCATCTGTGTGCACATACGTCCTTGAACATGTATACTACAAGACGTTAAACCACCTGCCACGCCACGAGCAGCTGTGTACAGCCTGCGCAACCATCGTATTTAACCTGAGAGCCGAACAGAAGTTCATTAACGTCAGAAACATTTTCCAGTGGCTTTCGTCGATACATCAACTTGATAACCCAGCGCGAGCAGCTGTACTACGAACAGAAACACAGGCTCAAAAGTCCCCAAGATAAGCATTTCCGTCAGACACGGGCCTAACTGACGTTATCATTGTGTTGATAGGCATAATAGTGTGTGTGGCCGTACTCACGAGTCACAGGGGCAAGTACTGGCAAACGGTGACTGACTGAGTAGGTAGGCTACCTTCCTACTACCTATGGGCGGACAGTGCCGCGACAGGGATCTAAATTGATGCCCTTGTCCACTGAGACTACCTACCTAGGTAGGTAGCTAGGAAGGCAGTTAAGTACCTAGGTACCTGGGCAAATAGGTAGGTATACTTCGTACCTACATTTGACTGCTGCCCGCTTCGGCACGTCGATGAACCCTCTCGACGCAGTCATCCACACCCCGTCGACTTCACCGGATAGTGTTCAACGTGCGCCCGTTTCAAGTTACAGTGGCACATTTTGACGCTCAGCAAAGCTTACTGGAGCGACTTCGTGTCTGAATGGGTTAGTGGGTCGCAAAGGCAGCCTATGCAAGTTGATGGAGTATATACGGATACTTGGTACAGATAGTCTGCGCTCAAATCATGGATCCATGTCCAGATTGCAGAACCCCTTTCTGCTGCTTTCTCAATAGGACATCATTAAGTACTGCACGTTTCGAGTTTGAGCTCCGTACGTTCTATATTCTGCACGAGTGGGTTCTCCATCACTTCTCGTGGTTCCTGAACCAAGACGGCCACCCCAAAAGACTCTCGGACTTGTTCATAGGTAGGCTTCATCTCCAGTGCTAGCCGTGGCCGAAACTGTCGGCTGCACCAACGGTGGACCGTGCGAACAGCTTCACATTACGTCCAATGCGATGCGTGATCGCAGGAGGATCATAAAAAAAATCTCATCGAGGTCCCTTGAGAAGCAATACAGACTTAGAAAGCTCATCAAGAACTTCTTGGTCCAAATACTTGATGTCCAAAGTCGCCCACCCACCGTATGATACCCCTGGCCTTTCGCCTCAGTTGCCATGGCACTGGGGGATGGGGCATCGTAACTATAGGGGAAGCTGGCAAAGCGCTTCTGGCTCCTGTGGCCTCAACAAGGTGCAGCCGGCAAGTCAACCCTCAGGGGACAGCACAGGGGCTAGTGTTTGGCCAGGTCTACTGCACCTGGCAGCGGCCCTCCACTGACCAAGCGCTGGGCACGCCTACCTTACCTACCTAGGTACTTGATAGCCGGTTGGTTACCACGGGAATGGTGTAAATTTTGCTCCTCTGGGACCCCAGCGTCCCGTCCGCTGAGGCCGGGCCACTCATTGCGCTGCATTATCCTCATACTCCATCCCCCTTCCCCGTCGTCGTCTACCTCATCCCATCCCGTCTCGTCCTTCACCACTGCAAAATCTCGACGCCGTACCTTGAACCGGGCAAAAGCACTCCCTCTCGATCATTGTTGAAGCCGCACATTCTCGCTATTGCGCACATTTCTTATTCGCAAACATTCCAGAAGAACAAGCGAACCCCTCCATCATTCCTATTCCCCCGTTGCTAGGGCTCTTCACCAACTCCCAAGTCAAGCCATCGAACCTTGGTCCTCGTCACATACAATCCCCCGCCCAACCCAAACTTCGGCGCCAGGCAACACCTCGTGAGCCACGGAAGTTTCCTCAGTCGCCTCCCTTCTACACCTCGAGTGGTCTTGCGCATGCTCGGATCATGTCTTCTCCGTGGAAGCAACAGCCCGAAGAGGTGGCAGGCAAGGTGTTGAAGAGAATAGAAGTCAGCAAGGTTGGTTATTCAAAGGCCGCCGCAATGACTTGAAAACGTAATGCAGCATTTTGGCTGACCTTAACACTCGAAAAGATTGCCCGGAGATTGCAGAACCGGCTTGCTCTGGCCCAATTCAAGACCAAACATGGCTGGGAGGACTTGACTCTCGACACCATCGAACCAAAATACGAAGAGGAAATGCGACGGAAGAGATTGTGCGAAGGCGACGTCGTGTCCGATTCATCGTCCAGCGCCTCCGACCTACCATATCCTACGAGAACCCTAATGAGCTCTCCGTTGAAGGCTCCCCTCTTTTCCGATGCCATCGGCTCGAGCAACGGGAGCACCGGCCGCCGCAAACGTACCTACATGGCCTCTTTCGAGTATCCCTCATCCAGCCCGAGCAAGCGCTACCGGTCTTCTCCTACGCCTATCAAATCCTTGCATAGTCACACATCATGGAAGGAGAGTCATCAGCTGGCGCAATCATCGCCAATCAAGCCTAGAAGGCAACAGCATTTTACCACGTCCACCGGCCCCGATGTCTCTTTCTTCCAGGGAGCTCGGCGACTGGCAGATGACCTGGTATCGCCCAACTTCGCCGCAAACTCTGACGACGAAGATGATCTCCTTCCCACGCAGTCTTTCAGGACTACCAACATCCGTTCTTCACCTCCAACAACGCCGCCTATGCGCAATCGCGCCATACCCAATCGTCGCACCAGAGACAGAGGTGCAAATGGTGAGCCGCCGGTCAAGTCTGGAGAAGAGGGCGCCGACCTCCTGCTGTACTTAGCCGCTTCTCCCTCTCCCGCCGTCCCATCCACCAAGACCAGAATGGAGCCTCCCTCAACACCGCCGTCTAAGGTTGGCCGCGACATGACACTCCCCTCGTCTCATATGACCACGCCAGGTGGGGGCAATATGTTCCCCAACACGCCAGGGCAAGGCTTCGATTTTGCAGAGTTTGTCAACATCACACCAAGTCCTGCCCAGAAAGCGTGGAAAACACCTGTTACTCTCTCATCGGCAAGGACTCCTGTCAGTCTCACAAGGAGACGGTTGACCTTCGACGAGCCCTTGGCTTGACGAAAGAGTCTCGGCAAGCACATTCTGCGCCGTCTTTTCTCCTTTATACCATGTCACATGATACCAGAACGGCATGTCTTGCTTGCGCAACTTTGCCAACAAAAACGACACTGCTTGTTTGACACAACAACGACCCCCCCCCTTTTTTTTTCCTATAAGAAGGAGATTGGGCTCTGCAACGGAGAGGATGGCTTCGTTACAGAAAGCGTGAAAGAAATGTTCCCGAGGGAATGCTTCTACGAAATGATTTTCTTTAAGCCTGCGATGTTGGTTTCTGGCGCATGCCTATAGGGTGAAGGAGTTTTCGTCTACGGAGTGGGACTGACTGATGACAGTCAATTGTATCCTTGACAAAGCAAGAATCTCGTTGAAGCGAATTAATTCTACTGCGATTTTTTCTGCGCCTCCTCTCTCCAATTTCTTCCCTTTATCAAGGTTTTTCTGTTCTAGTCATATGGCTGGGGATGGGATTGAGTGGGGGCCACGCGGTCCGAGTCCCAATCTACGCGACTTGGGATTGCAACGCGGTAGTCGGGGGTTCGCGCAGGGGGGTAACGCGAATTCTCGCGCTCGCGTCGCACTCAAAGTGATTGGACCAGGAGCCAATCAGAATCACAGGTTCGGGGCAGGGCATCCATGTTCTCGTAGCCGCCTGTCTCCAAAACCTGGCTTTGCATTCCTTCGGGGCGATAGCGGTGCGCGACCGAGGTTTGGAGTGTCTAAGTATGTCCTGAACCATTGTACGCGCGAATGGGAACAGCATCTACCCGTGCCTTGTGCGATTGCAGTATTCAAAGTATTCGAGAAGGGATTCACAAGGCAGCTTTGGTCCCACTCAGCACATCTATTGCACGCAGCTTTACGTTGATTCGTTATCCAACGGTTTCCGGGAGAGCCAGCTGCCCCCGCTCGAGGAACTGAACAATGCCAGATTTGACGCCTTCCGGACTCGGTTCCTCGGCACAAACATCTGGCTCGAAGTCGAATGTGCGCCTGAGATAATCCCTTGTTGTCGGACCAATGGTTGCAATAAACGTCTTGCGCTCCTCGGCCCCGTCCCTCTTTGCCTTGCCCGTTGACTCGTCCAGTAGCCCGAGACCGCGCAGCATGCTGTCACAACCTGTGGGCGAAAAGATGACTACCCAGCGCACCGGCCGGTCCTCAGTGGCCTTCAGAATTTCTGCAAAATCGCGTGGGAAAGATTCCATAACGCCCGTTCCGTAGACGACGACTTCGTCTACTTGAATCCTTCGGTCGCTTGGCAGATGCACATCCATGAGGCGCTTTGGAATGATATCCCGCCTCTGCTCGCCAACGAGGAAGAGCACGGGTGGCATCGTCGGCCGGTCTCGGTACCATTGGCCATAGTGTTCCAATATAAACTTGGCTAGGGCATCGCCATTACCAGTGTGCTCTCCGCAAATCTCCAATGGCGGTTCTTGTGAGATTGACTTGAGCGCTCGTGTGGTGGCCGGGCCAACGCTATAGATGGGCACATTCTGGAGGTGAGGCCACTTTTTGTCGGTCCCTGCCCATTCCATCAGCCTCGATTCCTTGTCGAAGGTATAAACCTCAGTGCCATAAGTTGCGTGATGGCCTAACTAACCCTCCTTGTCCTTCTTCTCTGCGACTAAGCTGGAAAAGGCCTCGACAGCTCGCTGGGATGTAAAGACGAGGCCGCCATACGTGGAATCGGTGCCCGTGTTGACACCGCGGCGGTGCAAGACGTCCCTTACCGTCGCCATGCCCTGCTCCTGGAAGCTGTGATGCAGAACGGGAACGAAAGTCGGTTCAAAATCCCGGCCGTTGTCTTTGCGGGAGAAGAGGTCCTCGTACGCATCGCCCGGTGATGACCTGGTCTTGAGCAAAAGCACTGGAATCTTGGCCAGTGAAGGCAGCGAGGGGATTTGAGCCATTTCAGGACAGAACGGCTATGACTGGTGTATATATCTGCGAAAATGAAAGCTAGAAGAGGTGAGAGGATTCGCCTCACAAGAACGATGACTGTCACCAAAGTAGATAATAGTGTGTGGGTCTCTCTCAGTTGACTTCGAGCCATTTTACGCGGAGCATTTGTGCCCCGCCGGAACGAGCTGCTTGAGGTGCCGCCGAATTAAAGTTACGCACTACCTACTCCGAACCTATATTGGGTACCTAGGTACCTAAGGTGCCACTGGTGTACCTACCTAGGTAAGTCAGGAAGACCTCATCCCCATGCATGAGAGGTTATTCTTTGGGAAGGAAAGAAAGAAAGAAAGAATCGCTTGACTAACACTGAGGCGGCCTCAAGTCTATTTGTCAACTTGTGCTTCCAGTGTCCTGTGGGTATCAACCGCTTTGCGGTATCCATGTGTCAAGGGCAAAGTACGGGTGCACCTTGACGGTCCGAAAAGATGGCGGACGGGCTGAAGAAATCGGAAGACCCTGGCCCCTTGTGCGGTTCAGGGATATTTACCTAGGTATGGTGCCATCTCACCTCGCCGATGGGCTAGAGGCTAGAGCGGTGGACCGACCTACCCCCAGTGGTGGAGGATGCTTCAGAGCATATTGGCATATTGCAGGTCAGCTCATGTACGCAGTAGGTAATAGTAAGCGGGCGACAAAAAAAAGCTACACTCACAAATTACAGTGGCCAACTTGAGTATCTATCCGCTGAAATTTAGGGTATGTAGGTAGTCACCTGTCTCCCTGACATATTGTAGATCCCTAAGGCGTAGCTTACCTTAAGTTAACTTTGCTGAGGCTTTTGTTGTCACCTGCTTTGGGTAGGTACCTTATAAGGTCTTACGTCGGGAACTTGGAGCGGAACTAAGTAGGCATGGCATCACCACTGTATGTACGATTACATACCTACCTAGGTAGATAGCGTCGCATTAGCGCACTATTGGATGTTCTAACGCTGCCTGTGCTTATCGATAAGGGCGTTCGACTATCAACGGACGAATAGCTCAGAGCTCACAAATTTGCTCCGACAGCATCCGTGGGCTATCTACTCCAAGAGCTCACACCCTGAATCACCCCATTTATGTTCCTCGTTGCACCATATCTTTTCCTCTCGGTCTTTCGTGGTCATTCGGCCACTTGAGATACCAAAGAAACCCCTGTGGGTGGAATTCCCCAGTTATGGCCGACGCAGAGCGAGACTCCCCATCGGGTGACACATCTGGAGCTACCATGATGACACCAACAACGACATCTGAGCCACCCAAGCCTTTGCCCAAGGGAATGGTATTGGGCCCGGACGGCAAGCCGTATGTGTTTTCTGTTCAATGTCCCGGCTCATTACAACGTCTCTCCCGGAGGTTTACTGACGAACTTATTGAGGTGTCGATCCTGCTCCTCCAAAAGTGCATTCTCCAGCTGGGCCTCTCAGATGAACGGTTCACTGAAAAAGGGTGCGCCAGTGACCTCGGGACCTGCCGATGACTGCCCGCCTGATGTCGAAGCACTCGGGCGCGGCACCTGGCAGCTACTACACTCAATCGCTGCAACATACCCCGAGAAGCCCTCCCCAGCACAAAAGGAGGACCTCCGAGGGTTCATGAGGCTATTTTCAAAACTATATCCCTGCTGGGTGTGTGCAGAGGACTTCCAGTCTTATATGGAGAAGGAACAGATAAGGGTTGAAGGGCGCGACGAGTTTGGCAATTGGCTTTGCCAGGCACATAACGAGGTCAACCGTAAGTTGGGGAAGAAAGAGTTTGACTGTAGTAAGTGGGAGGAGCGATGGCGTACTGGATGGAAAGACGGCCGTTGCGATTAAAGGGCATGCGTGGTATTTGTACTTTTGTAGGGAAGCCCGTCCTGTTTGGGGCCAGGGTGTACAACACAACCATTATGTATATTCAGCATAGAAAACACTTCGCATATACTGCTGGACAGAAAGGTGATTATCATCGTTTGCCCAGTCACCGCTGCGTCCCTCTTGCTTCTCAAGGGTTGTTAAGGTACCCTACACAAGGGGTTGGCTGCCGTGTCCGCATTCAGCTTAAAACAAGAGACTTTTCCCCATTGCATCGAATATATATATGTAGGCACGAGTGCTAGACAAAATTAACACTAGAAACTCGAGGCAAGGCACCGTTGGCAGGTAAGATGGCTCCTAGTGCTGATGGACACCTATGCTGGCTGTCGGCTGTCTTCGGACGCTCCAAGGTCAAGCATAAGAACGTCTGGGCCTGCGGTTCCGCTCCATGATTATGTTAATATTCGTAGTAGATACGTATCGCCATGGTCTCTAGGGAGACTTCATGCATGCATTATCAGATGGCACCGCAGCAGAGCCGAAGTATGGCGCCAACATCAGCTCATCTGTAAAATATAAAACTTGCGTTAATAAGGCGAGCTTGGACCAAAATACCTGCAGTACACTAAGGTTTGGCAGCTTACGTAGCATAAGCAAAATAATGAGTCGAGATTTCAAGGATTCCGGGATGTGTTCACGCGGCTCAGCCCAGTCTCAAATACTAGGGCAAACGTGCATCCCGCTCATTGGGCATATCGTAGGAGCTTCGGTATATCCTCTCCTTTTTGCCCAGCGAAGGCGAAGAAGAGATGTATTGGGCGACGTGGCTCCCAGGAGCAGCGGCATGTCGGCAACAGCCGCACACCCCATGCCATCGCTGAATATGAAAGTGGTTACACTTTCTGACTTGAGGATTGGTTCCGGGTGGTACGCCGAATGCCGAATGGATATCCGCCATGCTGGGCCCACCACCAGTCCGCTGTTGCCCGCTATGACCCGCTGTGGATCCGCTTCTTTCCCCTTCTTTGCTGGACCCGAGATTGACATCTTCCCTGCCGCAACTCCCTAAGCAGCAAACACCCTCCCCTCTCGTTCCATTTCGCCACAGCAAAGAATGTCTCGTCCCGACAGGAGCGAGATATGCCCCCTTTTGTTCCGGACACCTGAAGGGGGTCTGGCTTGTGTGGCAGCAAAAGCACGCCCCCCCCGGGCTGGTCCGGCATGAGCCCGGCGTATTGGTGGCCGCACTTTTCGTGTGGCGTGTTTAGTTACATCACTCCTGTCCCGTCGTTTGCGTGTTGTTGATGCAATAGATCGTCGTCTGCTGGTGCCCCTCTATTCTTAGCTGTGCCTGAGCGGGTAGCAACACTACCATCCATCTCCCGTCTTTCCACCGCGTAGTTGAACCCCAATCTACCAGTCACCTATGCCCAACCGCTTTCCAAGTCTTCCCGGTACTTCCGTAAAAGCATACAAATGTGGACCTGCGTTAAGAACCGCCCATCGCCGATAGCCTCTGTCCTTCCACCGTGCAATGGCGAGTGGCCTGACTTGATGGTCCTGGTCAACCCATCTGGCGATGACAAGTGAGGTGGTCCGAAACCAACCTCGCCGTCTCTTTGAGATGAGGATTTGATATAAACATGTCTGCCTCCGGTACTAGACAGATGAATTCTTTGCTCGGCCATTCAAAAACACATCTTCATATCAACCCCTCGCAATAGTAGTAACAGCAGCAGCAGCACCACCACCACCACCACCACCAGCATCAAAGCCACATCTCCTCCAGAAGCCAATCAGTCTACATTCTTCCAACCATGGCCGATATCAGGACCCAAGGGCTGAGACAACCCGTTGACGTTGTTGAATACCTCTTCAAAAGGCTTCACGAAGTCGGGGTTCGTTCCGTCCACGGTCTCCCAGGGGACTTCAACCTTGTTGCCCTCGACTACCTCCCCGCGTGTGGTCTGAAGTGGGTTGGCAACGTCAACGAGCTCAACGCCGGTGAGCCTCGCACAATATTCGCCCAATAGGTACTGTATTCCTCGACGTACTGATACCCTCGGTAGGATATGCTGCCGATGGTTACGCCCGTGTCAAGGGCATCTCGGCCATCATCACCACCTTTGGTGTCGGTGAGCTCTCGGCCATCAACGCTCTCGCTGGCGCCTACTCGGAACACATTCCCGTTGTCCACATTGTCGGGTGCCCGTCTACAATCTCCCAGAAGAACGGCATGCTCTTACATCACACTCTGGGCAACGGTGATTTTAACGTCTTTTCCAACATGAGCTCTCAGATCTCATGTGATGTTGCTCGTCTAAACAACCCAGCCGAAATCGCCAATCAAATCGACCACGCCCTGAGAGAGTGCTGGATCCGCAGTCGCCCCGTCTACATCATGCTTCCTACAGATATGGTTCAGAAAAAGGTCGAGGGCGAGAGGTTGCAGACGCCTATAAACCTGGAGGAGGTCACCAACGATCCCGTCAGAGAGGACTACGTTGTCGATGTAATCCTCAAGTCTCTCCACGCTGCAAAGAACCCCATTATGCTCATTGACGCTTGCGCCATCCGCCACCGCGTTCTGCCCGAGGTCCATGCACTCCTCGAGAAGACCAAGATCCCCGTCTTCGTTACACCCATGGGCAAAGGTGCCGTCAACGAAACCCACCCCAACTATGGCGGTGTATATGCCGGGACCGCTTCGCAACCCCATGTTGCTGAGCGTGTAGAGTCTTCAGACCTGATTCTGTCAGTTGGTGGTCTCAAGGCAAGTTCACGGTGTCATTCTGAGTCGCATACAGACCGCTAACCGGATTATAGAGTGATTTCAACACAGCTGGATTCTCCTACCGGACATCCCAACTCAATACCATTGACTTTCACAGCACGCACACCAGAGTGCGCTACTCTGAATATCCCGGAATTACTATGCGTGGTGTCCTGCGCAAAGTTACCGAACGCCTCGACCTTGGCCAACTTACTGTCACGACATCTCCAGAAGTAATCAACAGGGTGCCCAGCCCGCAGTCGGATCCCTCTCAGGCCATTACCCAGGCCTATCTGTGGCCTAGAGTTGGCAACTATCTTCGCGAGAACGACATTGTGATCACCGAGACCGGAACGGCAAACTTTGGTATCTGGGAAACTAAATTCCCTGCCGGGGTTACGGCTTTGAGTCAAGTCTTTTGGGGAAGTATCGGCTGGTCAGTTGGCGCTGCGCAAGGTGCTGCGCTTGCTGCCAAAGATGCAGGCCAAGACCGCAGGACTATTTTGTTTGTTGGTGACGGCTCCTTTCAGCTCACAGCACAGGAGGTCACCACGATGCTTCGACACGGCTTGCGGACGACGATGTGAGTCCAACTCATCCTAGCATGTGAACCTTGCCGGAATACTAACACCTGGCATACAGTTTTGTCATCTGCAATGACGGATACACCATTGAACGGTTTATCCACGGCATGGAGGCTGAATACAACGACATCGTCCAGTGGGAATACAAGGAGCTCGCCACTGTGTTTGGCGGCACCGACAAGACGGCCAAGAAGTTTGTCGTCAAGACCAAGGATGAGTTGGAGAAGCTCCTGACCGACAAGGATTTCAACAACCCTACAGCACTGCAGTTTGTGGAACTCTATCTTCCAAAGGAGGATGCGCCGAAAGGTCTGATTATGACTGCCGAGGCAAGTGCCAGAAACAACGCTAGGGCCGAGTAAGGCAATCAGGAAATAATGATGTTGGTGATGCCCGATTATACATCGTGGTTTTTCCAGCAATCAGTTGGATAGAGGGCTTATGATGGTCACTGAAGTATGCTTAGATCATTCGTGTCTGTGAACAATGATATATTCATCCGTACGGGTCGGCATCGGTATAGAATTCTGAATAGTTAGTACAATTTTCGTCCTCGGATACGAGGAAATATCAGCCATACGCAATGGTTGTCAAGAAATGTGCTAGTTGTTATTTGGTATCACCTAGGTTCTTCCATGCTAGGTAAGCTGTGGAACTGCAGCAGCCCACAACTCATTCCCCCTCGCTCGTTCGTATGTGCAACGCGCAATCCAATATTATGGTGATGCTGAAAACATGGCAAACTGTTGGTCTACACGTCGTCAAGCAGTACGCAACGAACCACGACGACTGCAGTCATAAACGTTTCGGAAATCGTGCGCCCAAGACCAATCGGTCCGGCATTGGTGTTTCCCGAGGTATCGGTTTGCGGAGCAGCGTCAATTGCTTGAAAATAAAATAATGTAGTGCCAATACTCATTACCTGTTCCGTCATGCCGATGACTGAATGAAATAAAACATACCTATCCGTACTTGGGTCATGTTTCGGAACTTTGGGTCGACAGTACAGCCGCTGGACTATCACATTGGAGACGGCGGGTCCAGGTCCTCGAATTTATTGCCTTCGGGCGGTGTGGCAATGTTTTCCTTTTTCGCGTGGCGCACCGAGCTTTTCCCCTTCACCAGCCGCCAACCTTTTTTACACTGATCCACCTCATACCTACCTATATCAGAGTCCGAGTTAGCCAGATATCGAGTTGCTGGCCGTGCATAGTTGTGCAGCCCTCGTACTCATCTCTCGAAATGTCGGATTCTAAGAGAAAACAGCCCAGCTCCGGAGGCGGCGATGCCCAACCAGCAAAGAGAAGCAAAGTGGGTTTCACCTGAATGCATGCTGATGCCCATATACCAGGCTTCAATGCCTCAAACGATGGCTTCTTGGGCTGATTCTTGCGTTGTAGGGCGGGAAGGGTTCAGGTGCGTGGCAGACGCCGCAACACAAGGCTAAGATTGCCAGCCTTCAAGACAAAGGCGTCACCCTCGGCGTCGGAGACAAGGGCATTTGGGTTACATTTGCACGAGGAATGGATGGGAAAGCAATCAGCGAGTTCAACTTGCTCTGTGATGAGGTTTGTTTCTCTAGCGTCACGTTTCAACTCATGCTCATCAATCATGTTTGTCCCTCAGTATGGCAAAACGATGTATAACATTGCCCCTCCCGGCGAAGGAGTTGAATCGGACAACGAGGCCGAGGACATCGAGGCTTCCATCAAGAAGGAGCTTGAGGGTATCAGTGGCGGTAGCAAGAGCAAGTCCAAGCGCAGTTTCAAGGCTATCAAGGCCGGTATCGAATGTGTCTTCTTCATGAAGACGAGAGATCCAGTGGATCCTGTTGAGCTCTGCCGCCGGATTTGTCAAGATGCCAGCCTCTGCACAGACTTAAAAGAGCGAAAAACCAGGTATATCAACCGGCTGACGCCGGTTATGTTCGTCGATAAGGCCTCGGAGAATGGCGTGGCGAGAGTAGCCAGGAAAACCTTGGCAGCCCACTTCGAGTTGACGACGGAGGTCATTCCTAAGGTTACGGATAGTGAGATCAGGGGAGAGGCAGTGGAAACTGGGGTTGGAAACGAGGATGTCAGGGAACAAGAGGTCACAATATCGGATGAGCCAAGGGGGGTTGAGAAGCCATCCTTCACGGTCAGCCTCAAACGCAGGACGCCCAGCCCCAAGTTGACGCTAACACAGCGCCAGTATGCCATCCGGCCTTCGATACGCAGCAATAGCTCACTTGACCGTGATGAGCTCATCAGTCAAATCGCCAAGGCCATCAATCCGCGACACAAAGTCAACCTTACCAACCCTGACAAGGTTGTGCTAGTCGACGTCTTCCAGGCAAGTGACTTGTGCCGCTAAAGAAACGTTCATCCCGCTTTGGCTAACCGCTTTCTCAGAGCTTCTGCGGCATGAGTGTCATCGAGAGTGGTGACTGGGACGGGCTGAAGAAGCTCAATGTCAACGAGCTGTATAAAGCTTCTCCCGGGGCAAAGCCAAAGAGTAGCGGCATCAAGGCGAGCGGACAAGGGGGGTGCGACATCGTGAATGCGATGTGATTGATAGTGTTGGCGCCCACGACGGATGTAGCGTGGCTTCCAGACAGTTAGTCGGAAAGGATAGCTAACGCATCGTTTCTGACATATACCTGGTTACACGGGCACTCGAAGTCATACGAGACAGACAGAGTGGGATTACAGAAAGGAATAACATATTGAGGACCTCCATCGGCATATGCATGGTGCAAAGCATTGGTCGCAAGCATTGCTCTTAGCGATTGTCAGTGGCTGTTTGTCAATGCAGTCGGCAAGAGGTTCCTCAGCACGAGCTAACCCCGAGCCTGCAGAAGGGGCATGGGATCGTATATCATTTCGAGCCCCTCGGAAATGCAGCACTGTCTGGCTGGATATGGACGCAGAAGACGTCGGGTTGCTGCTATCAAAAGTATCCGACAGCATAGAGATGGTCTTGGCGAGAGGGATCGACGGCCTTGTGCCTCCGTCACTCAGTTGCAGGGAAGGTTCGCCCACTCCCTAAGAAGCCATACACCCGCCGGACTTCATAAACTACTTATCCCAGGTGAGGCGAGATATGATAATCCGTCGAGCTGCCCTAGGTCTATGGACCTTACGTAAATATTGCAAGTCGCAAGATGCACGGATATGGATATGAATAAAAAAGTTAGAACCAGAACAGCAGCTTAGGTTCCCGGCAGGACAGTCCGTGCAGAACAGTGTCTCGTCCAAAAGTATCCAAAGCGGACCAGGGTTGTATGGGCGTGTGTGCAAAGCACGTCTATATCCATGACGGCGCTAAACCTGATATATATAAATTTAACGAGCATCAGCGGCTTTAAATATTCCAGTTCATTTCTTTTCGACCCTTGAGGCTATGTGAAAGATCGGTCAAGAAGAGCGGAGATTGATTGGATCCCACAACAATGCAAGCGAATCTAGCCCCCCCAAACTCTGGGGGGGGGGGGCAGTCTCAATTACCTATATCACCAAAACACCAACAGTACTTATATTTTAGAGACATTTTACGCCATATCACATATACAAATTAAAATTAGCTTATCTAGTAGCAGTATATTTACTTATAAAACTCATAAATTTTTAAGTATCTTATAGGATTTTCTTTGTCTTATGGGGAAGAATAGAAGTAGTGTGCTATTAGTAGATAGGTGTAGGAGCGACCGGTAATTTTTTCCCACCCGAGTACCCCCTAGTACCGTGGGGATAGGCGAGTCTTGCATGTGGAGGAGCATATGCCTACTGATAGAGCAAAAGCAACTCGGCACGTAACTTTTACTTCTCTGCTTGGGGCTTGTCTTGGACGGTGGCGTATCGTCCACATGGAATAGCTTGAATAACTAGGCTATATAGTCTAAGCGAGTACGAATACAATACCTATGGACTTTCAGGAGACAATTGATGTATTGATTGAAACAACTCGCAACCTCCTCGGAGTTGGGACCAAGCTGTTGGCAGGCTGAGAAGCCAACGTACCAGCATTTGCTAGCAGGCATACTTCGTTGATCAGGATATTCCAGAGGGCCAGAGGGAGGAAATTAGGTAGACAGGGCTAGGATAGGTCGGAACCTCTGAAGCGCCTGTCTGAATGGCCAATGACACCAGACGAGACGCGCAGGAGAGATGGAAGCGGGCCGTATGCGTACTACCTACCCTACATACGATGTACGTAGGTACCTATGCTGGAAACATCCGGAAGGGGTGGGTCTTATTTCGGTACCTACTGGTATCCACTACCTTCCCCGCCTGGTCCAGTCCACGACCGCCCGAGACTGCGGGCGGACGTCCGTACCCCACCAGTCTCGCTTGACGGTGTCCAATCACCAAACTCCCGGTTCGCTTGTCGATGCGTGGCGTAGCTGGGATGTCCCTGCACGTTGCCCCAGCAGGTAGTGTATGAGTAAGATTCCCAACGATCCTATCTGTACTCAGTACGCCGAGGGAATACCATAGCATCATCCATTCTTGCATTCCATCTTGCTGTTTATCAGACTTACTTCGCATCACGTTGGTAATTAATGCATGCACATTTTCTGCTCATCTCTTTAGCCTTCCTATTTGATACAGTTTTTCCAGCCTGCGCAGAACTTTTGGATAGCAGGCAAGCAGACTTTGACACCATAGTACCTAGGCACAACACGACTCCTCTTGGTATATTGTATCGCAACTCGGTTGACCCCGGTCCTATGGTCAGTCTCATATTCTCTTGGACTCTTGACATTGTTACCGACCATCTTATGGGCTCAGGGCTGAGCTCGGGCTCGCCTTTGCCGTAGGGCATAAGGAAATGGTGGCTGTTGACGTCCGAAGGGCTTCCACACACCCCCAAATCGCAATGCAGATAGATACATGCTGTTTCTTAGCGTTGTCTTTCTCGCTTATTTCTCAGACACTTATTGAGCGCCTCGTTCCCTTATCCCCGGTATTCCTCTATTGCGCCACGCATCGCCCGTCACTGCCGAACCCGTCGACTTGCTGCTCACCTGCTGTAGGTATCTTCCTATTAGTTCATCTCCTCGTTGGCCTGTACTCGAAAGGTTTTCGTCTGACCTGGACAGGACAAGGTCGATTTCAGGGCGCTACCTCATGGCCTCAAACCATGTCTGCGCGCCGCGCGCCATCCTCGAGTTTCCCTTCCCACCCTTGACCGATGCTCTGCAACAGCATAACGTACCTGTATCCTCAAGCTCGCTCGGTTGAAGTGTACTTGGACGCCCTTTGTATCCCCAGAAGCAGCTTCCAGCACAGACAATACCGTGAAAACCGCCAGCTTAGTATCCTGCACCCCGAGACAACAAGTACTGCAATCACAACACCAACACCGGTATCCCCACGTTCACCACCACCCCCACTCACATTGCCGTGCTCGCTGGGGTTTGTCATACCCGAGCTTCAGGCAGGTCTTTCTCCCCGTTCTGTTATACACTTCGCATCCTTTTTCCGGTTTCTACCCATCTCCCTGTTGTTCTAATTCGCCTAACCCATACAGCACCATCCTCTTCATCGGCATATTTTGGATCTCAGAGGATGCCGGACAGTCTTCCAGTCATATCCTCCATGGTATTCCACTACGAAAACCCGTCTCGCTAGCCACCCATTGCCATTGGGTTACTCTCTTGACATTGCCCTTCTCGGCACAGCGGCGTCTGAAAATTCCAGCCGAACCTGTCCGTGTGTCCATACTCATTGCTAGCTTGTACATCCCGACAACATCCTCGTCTCGAGATCAGCACGGGGGTTCGCTATATCTAGTAACCGGCAGCCGTCCCATTTCGCATGGCTTCTGGTCGGTGCTACCACACTCATACTTCGAATCTACCTTGCCTACAGATTATCTGCCAGGACGTTCCGCACAGCTGCAACATCCCGTTCGTCACGCATTAGCCATCCATAAGGCAGAACCCGTGCCACGCTTCAGCATCAGCGACACCCATGGGCGCACCGCCCCCACTAAAGCCCATACAGGCAGTTATAAGCCGGTTAGTACCCCAGGCTACCGTCCAGCAAGTCCAGGTAATGCCTTCGGTCCATTGCCAGCGTATCTATGGGGTCAAAGTCTCCAACGGAACGAGCCTTGTTCTCGTCGTTCCTCCACCGTCCATGGTCAAGCTCCTTCGATCTGAACGTGCCTCCGTCGTCTCGGAGGCAGCAGTCTTGGAATGGCTTGCCGGCAAGACCATCGAGCAGCCTCTTCTTCAAGAGCGAACTCCCGAGCCGTATGACTTGCTCGAATCCTCCCCATATGTGGCCAAGGAGGTGGAGGGGACCAGAAGCTCCCTCTATGGCGTGGCCAAGGACTTCCGTTCTATGGCCCCAGCTCTCGTATCGCATGCTGCGACATTGGACGAGCTGGGTCTCGAGTATAACCTCTTGAAACCGGCACGAGGCATCCCGATCTCCGAACTAAATCCACCGCTCTCCTCCTCGGAACGTAGGACAATCGATTATCAGATTGGAGAATTATACAGGCAGCTATGCAAGCAGGTATCCCCAACTGGGCGGTTCGGCCCTGCCTTTGCGGTTCTCCATTCGGCTGCGTCACCCTCAATGCCTGACCTCACGAAGCAAGCAAAGCGAGACGTGAATGCGAGGCTGGTGGAATCAAGGGGGGTTCAGTCCTGGACTACGGCATTCCACTCCACGCTGGAAGCCATTCTTCGGGATGGGGAGGATATGCAAGTTATGCTAGGATACGGTACCATCCGCCGGCATTTCAAGCGCCTTGAACACATATTCGACGAGATCAAAATACCTAGACTTGTGGCCGTTGACGTCGGAAAGGACATCAACACACTCGCGTTGAGAAAAAAGCAGCGAGGAGGCATAGCTTCTTTTGCACCAAGCAAAACAAAAAGCGCCATTGAAAACAAGCCCCCAAACAGTGGCAATGATGCAGAAAACGAAGGTAATGTCGACCAAGAGACTGAGTCAGAATCGGAGGGTGCAGCAAACGTCTGCCTAGATTGTCAAGACGACATTACCATGACCGGCATGAAAGACTGGAGCAACTTCATATTCGGCGATCCGCTGTTTGCCCTCCACTTCGGCCGCGACCCGAGCAGCGACTTCCTCGCCGGGTTTGGCGGCGATTCCAGAGTGCAAGGCACAGTTTCGTCTATATTTTCCTCGGACTTGATCGAGGACAAAGAGAGGGCACACATTCGCCTTCTTCTATACGACTGCTACCACACTGTCACCCACATCGTCAGGGGATATTTTCGGCCGCAAAAGGATAGTCACAGGCGCGAGCTAGAGGCTCGGAGAAGGCTCAATGTCATTCTGGAGCAACTGGACGCCTTGGATGGCAACGGGATTCGGCGGGGGATGACACCAAGCGGCGAATTGGGCCCGGCAAAAAGCTCCATGAGTGGTGGTGAGGACGATTAAACCGTCTGCCACATGTAAAAGAGCTGCGTAAATGTACGGCGGCAGGCAAAGTCTTATAAGAGCGTGGTCAAAGCATGTATCGTTGGCTTGGCAGACGGCCGTTCACTTTTGGGACGCACCATGCCTGATGGAAGGAGTTGCCAAGTGACCAACAATAAACCGGCTGACTTCCATGTCCATTACACTATCTCATCTCTTGCTTCCCTCGAAGTCACTCATGTCTTCGTCTCGCGGGAGCTGTAGCCCCATCATGCCTAGAATGTTGCCGGTTGGGCCCGGCATGCCTGCTTGACCCTTGAAGCTCTCGAGGAGGTTCTTGGCCAAGTTATAGTCAATATCGACTTCTCCGTCATCGCCACTGCCGTCACAGTCATTGTCAGTAGCCATGTGATCAGCCGCCACAGTTATAGATCTTCCCCCAAGAGCTGCCTTCCCGCCTTTGTCCTCATCCTTGAGGGCAGAAGCACCGTTCCGTGGTTGATTCAAACTCAAGGCGCCATGCGCGTTGAGCTCTGCTTCTAACTGAGCAGATAGCTTCCGGAGCTCTTCGTCGTCGGATTCCTTCTCTTTTGTGCCTTTTCCAAGTGCTGACCGTGCCAATCTAGTTGCTGTTGCACCTGCCTCATTAGGTACTGATGTTGTGCCGGACTCTGCCGGTGCCAATCCCATCATCTCTCTCATCATCCGAGAAAACTCTGCCTCATCGAAGCTGACCGCCTTGTCCTCATCATCGTCGTCATCGTCACTCTCGTCGTTATCCATGTCCATCTCGTCCACCTCCGCACCATCGAGTCCTGCACTATCGTCGTTTAGGAAGGCCTCAAACCGAGATACAATCTTCCGCAGGTCTGCCTGCGTTGTAGCGTCTCCAAACCCCGAGTCGGACCCTATGCGATTCCCGCCTTGTCGTCCCGCCAGCTCATTCTCAAAATCGGCGTAATTGATGTCCATCCATGACTCATCGTCTTCCCGGCGAGCATCTCTCCATGCATTCATTTCATCATCCCGGGTAGCACCGAGTCCCCGTCCTCTTGAAGTTCCTCGACAACAATGCATGCCTCTCGAGCCTCACGGCTGTCGGTCTTTTTGATGTTGTTGAGCATAATTTCGAACCCGCATGTGAGTTTCATGCCCATTTCAAGACGTGCCCTTTTGTCACCCTTTGCCTCTCGGATCACGGTGGCCCAAGACCCGGGAGGCTCGAACCTCTGAGACTTGAGTTGAGCAAATAGCACCCTGGTGAATTTCACACTCAACGTGACAAGATCCTTCGGGGGGAAGTGGAAGTCGGTTTTCCGAGACAGGAGAGCTTTCAGATCCAAAGCATCACGGAGGTAGAACGATTCCACGGCTGGAGCGATAGCTTTGGGACTCTGGTGAAGAACATAAGCCAGTCTCCGAGGGATTGTTACGAGTGAATGGTGCAGAGACTTTTGGATCTGGTCCGGGTACTTCTCCAGGCGATAGAATGCCTCAGCTTCAATGAAGTCTGAGTGAACCAGCGTGTCGGGGGCACTCCTGATGGTGTTTACGGCATCTGGCAGCGTCAGCAGCCTGAAGTTCAAGCTCTCGTTGGTTAGCTGCGGAATGATGCGGAGGCAGCCGTTGTTGATCCAGATACGGTTCTGGTCGGTTTCAGGACTCAACCACTTTGGGAGAACGTTGGCTGCTTCTATCAGGAGGAACTCCCCATCTGCATCGAACACGCGTACCCAGACATTCGGGTGCAACTTGGAGAACTCCCTGAGGATGTAAACTATTAGCCACTCATCCTCAATAGAATCCCCGTAGTCGGTTGTTCCTTGCAGAAAGGTCAAGCCTAGCCAAAATGTCAGGTGAGATTCGAGTGTTGCACCATGGTCAAGGCGTACCTCGCTCAGTCACTACGTCGAGGGTGAATGTGCCTTTCTGCCAGATATAGTCGGATGTCAAACGGGCTGTGAGCTGCAATGCTGATTTGCGCAAGTCCTCAAGTTGGGATAGATGGTTTCTGTAGTTGTTCTGGGTGTCGGGGTCGACCAGGAAGATGCAATACTGAATGCAATTTTCCGGCAGGCTTTGAGAGTTGCCAACTTTGGAGTCGTCACTGGGGTTGCCTACCGGCCGTTCTGGTTGCGGCTCCGTCATGGCTAACGCTTAATTCAATGCGGGCTGCTGGTCGCGGATACGAATGATAGCTGTCGTGGCCAATGTGCGTTATACAATGAAGAGTGGGGAAGGGGTTCAGTTGAAGCCGTGAAAATCTGCGCCCAAGGCAAGTATGGGAGTGGAGTAGGCTGGTTGTAGTCCGCTAAAGGTGGAATTCAACATTGTTGTCATCTAACAGATTCAAGTCATAGATGACGATGTATGATTTCGGTGCTAATGAGTCGCGGCGGAGCTACTAGAACTGACTATTTCTTTCCTATGCTTAGGCGCCTTGCAGTGCCTGATTTTACCTCCTAGGTAGGTACCTAGGTACCTACTGGGTACGACTGCCTAGAAGGTATCTAGGTAAATACCTAGGTACTCGAGACTTCTCGCACGGAAGCAGCATGACCAGCCTGGCCGCTAATTGTCGGACACTACGAATACCTAGGTATTGCAGCAATGTGCGCGTTAAGTGCCAAATTTCTAAGCAACCCCCACCAGAAATCAGCACGGTCGCGTATCCCTGCACGCGTCGCACCTTCGAAGCCGTTGTGCTCCGCCCAAGACCTTCTGCATTCATATAGCGTCCACCGTCGTTGACCACCAAGGAACATCATCATCAACTTGAGAATTGACAGGCCGGCGCACACAAGGAAAGCGTGTCTCTGCCGGCGAAGTGCTCGTCGAAACACATCATGGCTCCTGCCAAAAGGCCACGCGCCGTGCTGGATGCAGCGAGTGCAGGCGACGAGGTGTTGGACGTCCAGCGTGCAAGGTCGTATCTTAGCCAAGATGCTTCTGTAAGTATGTCTGAATGATGGCATAGTCCCAGGCCTGGAACTTGCTACGATTGCTAACATTTATGATGCCTGCAGTCAAAAAGGGCACGATTGTCTTATTCAGCACATCCTAAGCAGCAGGCGGATGCTCAGAAGGACGAACCCAGTAGTTCAGATAGCGAGGACGCCGCAGACGACCAAGATAATGAAGACCATGACGAACGAACGGGACGCGACTCCCCGACACGTACTCAATACGAGATTGTCCGCGATAATGGCTTCAGACACTTACAGTTCGAGGATCAAGACGACCAGCGTGCCACGCAGAAGATCAAAAGCCGCCCGCAGCGCATCGGCGAAAACCACGCAGCCGAGAACGGCATCATTGAGAGCGTCGAGTGCATCAATTTCATGTGCCATGAGCGGCTATACGTTGAGCTGGGTCCCCTAATTAACTTTATCGTTGGAGAGAATGGCAGCGGCAAGAGTGCTGTGTTAACGGCTCTCACTTTATGCCTTGGCGGCAAAGCCAGCTCGACAAACAGAGGCGGAAGTCTGAAGAGCTTCATCAAAGAAGGACAATCCAACTCCGTCATCATTGTCAAGATAAAAAACCAGGGCATCGATGCGTACCAGCAAGACCTCTACGGCGACGCCATTACGGTCGAGCGCTCTTTCTCGAGGGCGGGCGCCAGCGGCTTCAAGCTCAAAAGCGTGACGGGCAAGACCGTTTCCACCAAAAAAGCCGACGTTGACGAAATATCCGAATATTGGGCGCTGCAGGTCGACAACCCACTCAATGTACTCTCACAAGACAACGCACGACAGTTTCTGAACTCTTCGTCGCCATCCATGAAGTACAAGTTCTTTGTACGCGGTGTGCAGCTGGAACAGCTCGACAACGATTACAAGCTGCTCACGGAAATCCTCGAGAGCCACGAGGCGAAGTTACCGAGTCTGGAGGAGCATGTTCGCCGCGCCAAACGAGAGCATGTTGAGGCACAGAAGCTGAAGGACATTGCCCAAAGGAACGAAGAGATGAGGAAGACATACCGCCGGCTCCGAAACCAGTTGTACTGGTGCCAAGTGGCCGAACAAGAGGATACGCTAGCGAAATATAACAGCGACATTGCGGCCCTGGACGAGGAGATTCGCCGCGCCGCCATCAAGATTGAGCATACAACACAAGCTCTAATTCAACGTGACGAGCAGTTGGAGCGCACCAAGACAACGGTGGATAACGAATCACAGGAAATCGGTGCAATCGAGGAAAGCATTGAAGCTGCGGATGCAGCATACCAGGATGCCAAGAGGTCTGTTACCGACATACATCACCAGCTCAGGGATGTCCAGCTACGCTTGAAGAATGCCGGACAAGGGATGGCCGAGTTCGAAAGCAAAATCCAAGCCGAGGAACAACGCTTGGGTGCCGGAGCTGGCAGTGCTCGCCAGGAGCAAGAGACTCTTTTGAATGAAGCAAAGTCGGAAGAGGCCTCGATCAAGGAACAGATGAAGGAGGAAAACGACAGGTTGCCGCAACTCAGGGCTGAGTTGGCTCAGGCCCAGAAGGCCGCAGATGGGGTCAAGCTTGAGTTCGATAGAAAAAGGGGGGAGATTTCCTCAGCCGAAGGCCGCTTGCGCAACCTGGAGCAGAACAGAGGGTCTCTCTGGGCTGCCTACGATAAGAAAATCCCACTCCTTCTCCAGGCTATCGACAGAGATAACGGGTTCCAAGAAAGACCTGTAGGGCCAATTGGAGCCCATGTGCAACTCACTCAGCCCGAATGGTCGCCCATCCTGGAGACGGTCTTTGGCGCGACTTTGGATGGTTTTCTTGTGTCCAACAAGACGGATCAGCAACGTCTGGCTAGACTGATGCAGCAGGTCAAATTAGACAGAACCCCTCCTATCATCATCGGCAGACGGTTGCCACCTAACGTCAAGCTAAGGGAGCCTGACCCGGGTTTCGATACGGTCCTTCGTGTACTCAAGTTCGACAACGACTGGGTGCGCAGCCAGCTCATCGTGGCCCATACCATCGACAAGATTATCTTGATTAGAGAGAGGGCAAAGGCAGAGGATGTGATGATGAGCGACTCGCCGCCACCGAACGTCCAGGCTTGCATTTCCTTCCACGATGGCGCAGGGAAACGAGGCACAGGTCTCCGAATGGCCCGGTCCGGTGGCGCCGGATTCAGCCAAAGCCCCATCAATCCTTTCCCGCGAGCACCAAGAATGAAATCGGACGACGAGACTCAAATCAATCTCGCCAAGGAGTCCCTAGTTCATCTCCGGGGCGACTTGCGATCCATCGAGCTGAAACGGCGAGAGCTTGATCAAACGGTTGCGAAATGCAAGTCAGTTCTGGCGACTCAAGGCCAACAAAATCAGTTACTGGAGCGACAGCTACTGAGAGTTCAGGCCAGAGTCGAGAGCATCTCGGCAGAGCTCGACCAGTACGAAGGAGCCGACGGCAGACTCATCTCCCTTCGGGAAGAGCTAGAGAAGATCAAGGCCGAGCGAGATCACCATGGCAGTCAATACGGAGAGATGCGACTACGGCAGGAGGAACTCAACAAGAAGTGCGAAGAGTGCAAAAAGGCTCTTGCCGAGGAAAAGGGGCGAATGAAGGACTTCCAGGTCCACATGGCCAAGTTACAGCTCGCAGTCCAGAAGGCAGAAGACTTGCGAAAGATGGCTGTCCTTGAGAAGAACCGTGCTTTTCAGGACCGTGATGATGCGGTTCTGGAAAAAGAACGAGCAGAGAGAAAGCGCGATGAGCAGGCCGAGGTTGTCGCTCATTTCACTCAGCAGGCAATGGAGAAGGCACCTCAGCGAGTATACATCGAGGAAGGCGAAACACATAGGAGCATCGAAAGCAAGTACGCCACCGTCCACCAACAGCTGGAAAAGAGAGCGCAGAAACTCGGAGCCTCGGATGAGGAGATCAAAGAACGGGCGGCCAAGGCTGAAGCGGCATACGAAGCTGCACAACAGCTTTACAAGGGGCAACAAGAAGAGCAGGCGGCAGGTAAGCTCAACTTGGAAGACCGATTGAACCGGTGGCGACTGTTCCAGCGACACATCTCGGCGCGCGCTCGCATATGCTTCCAGTATCTCTTAAGTGAGCGTGGATTTAGGGGCAAACTTGCCATCGACCATCCTCAAAGGAGGCTGCAGCTTTTTGTGGAACCAGATGAAACCAGAAAGGGGACTGGCGGTCGAAGCACGAAGACGTTGTCGGGAGGCGAGAAGTCGTTCTCGTCCATCTGCATGCTGCTGGCCATTTGGGAGGCCATGGGCTCGCCTCTTCGGTGTTTGGACGAGTTTGACGTCTTCATGGACAATGTCAACCGCACCATCAGCACAAACATGCTGGTAAGTCTTTTCATGACGGCGCGAGTGGTCTTTCTGTGGCTAACCTCATTACTCCTTAATAGATTACCGCCGCCCGACGCTCAGTATCACGCCAGTACATCATGATTACGCCAAACGCCATCGAGGGACGGGCCACTCTCGACAAGGACGTCAAGATTATCCGGTACGTACTGCCGAGAACGCTCTTATTAGAAAGCATTCCTCCTAGGGATGTCCAGCTAATGCGGTTTCTAGTCTCACTGATCCCCGACAGCGGACTTTGGCCTGATGTCGCAAGATGGTCGGTCTCTTGCCATTTGTGCGGCATACTGGAACTGGCGTCAAAGGGAACGTAGTTTTGACGATGGGCGTTCGGACATGTCTTACGGCGATTGGCGTTTTGTAGATGTCGCTCGAGTCTCTGGCGATGAGCTCGTCGCGGAGTGGTTGGTGGCGTACTTGGCTGGCTAGTGATTCAGGAAGGGGACTCTAGCAGGCCAAGAAAGTGATTTTATACAGGTAGGTGTACATAATAGAAACACAGTAGAAGACGGCAGGCTTCGTCGTGACAGATGGGTGCGTAGGCACCAGCCGCAGAGGCCGTAGGTGCAAAGTCTAGATTCGAAGCCCTTTGCTTCTCAATATGTTGACACCTGCGCTAGCTGTGAAGCCAACCCAGTGTCTCACGGAGCCCAGAACATCACCCGCCTCCTTGACCTCGTTCACTCTTCGTCGAAGGAAGTCTTTCGTATCTCGAAAACCGGCGGACTTGTCATTGGTCATGAAAAGCTCGCTTGAGGCATATATCATGGATAAGCTCGCACGCTTGGTGTACCACGAAGCATCGACGGAGACGTCGCCAGAAAGAAACCAAATTTCGTCCACTAATTTGGCCAGTTCCTTGACCGAAGCGGGCGCATAGCTCGGTTGCGCCATGATGGCCAATGCCTGTCGCATCCACTGTCAGTATGCAGATAACATACCTGGTGCCTGTAACAAGCAAGAAGGGGGAGAGGGAGAGGGGGAGAGAGGGAGAGAAGGAGGGGTGGGAAAGTTAAGGGATTTGCGCTACCTCTTGCCAGCGGTCGATGATGGATTCGTTTTCTAGCAAGCGCTCCCACGTGAGACGCTCGACTTTCTCGCCAATGTCAAACTGTGACATGTCCCCAAATATGTACTTGCTCTTAGCGGCCAAGCCTTTCCGCCTTTCCACAAGATGGTGACGGATCAGGCTGAAGGGGCCATCTGGCAGCACACTGGTGCTGATGTCGAGATATCCGGTATCCTTGGCGCCAAGAGCGAGAGCCTTGTTTGAAAACCCGTGCTCCGGCACATGCTTGTAGGCGGCAGACAGAATGGTGTGTTCGTGTGGGTGAAAACATGTCGTCGAATCGGGATGATCGTAGGATTGGTAGGCCCGGCTCGTTCGGGGCCGGCGAAGTTTGTGCCTGGACACTGGCGAAGAGAACGGAGGGCTGTTCTAGCCGCCGGGCGGCAGCGAAGTGACATGGCTCTTGAAGTGAGCTGAAGCGTGGGCCTGGCAAATAGTAGGGCGGAAGGTTATAGCATTCGCGTCAAATCGACGATAACGACAGGCGACTGTAGTGACGTGCTTTCCCCTCTCCTTCGGGTCTGGCTGACAGGTATGCCTTTCCGAATAGCGACAAAGCTAAGAAATCGGTTCTAATCACGGATGATGCCGCGTCGCCTAATTCTTCGAATCAGCTCGGCAGACTTTGGTCAACGCCCCCCTCCCCCCGAGAGGGTAAACCCATGTTAATGTTCAAGCGCGGGCAATGTGGTAGCTCCCGGCACGACCCACTTGGCCAAAATAGGTAAAGTTGGTAAGTAAATATCAGGTTTATTGCTAGAGCAAATTTATCTGCTTCAGATAAGGAAACCCAAGAGACATATTTTATATATTAAGCAATGTGACTTTGCAAATGATTCTATTAATGTTCTAGTAATACCTTTTCTGCTGTAAATGAGGCAGAAAGTATGAGTGCAATAGAGAACTGGGCACCATCTGGGCTAAACAGGTACACAGATACGTGACTCCAGGTTGTATCAATACCTCAGCCCACCCGTCCAGCGACCCATACAAGGCCCTCAAGGTTCTTGTGACAACTCCTGGGCAGTGTATCAACGAAAAGAGGCCGGGCGAAACCCCATCTTGCCGTGAACGGCCTCCCCGTGGTCTAACACACTTAATGAGCCACAGGCTCGATGGCCCAGACTTTGCACAAGGTGGGGAGCACGTAATCGCTATGTAGCATCCATCGTCGGAAGTGGGATAGCGAGCCTGGGCAGGCGACCGACCAGAGACTAACGAACCTGGGAAAAGTGTCAGTTGTGACAAGGCAAACCAGCCGCCAAAGCCGTCAAGGTTGCGAGCTGCGCAGGGATCAAGTTGGGAAGGTGAATTGACTTTGGGGCCAGGAGAACTGCCTCGAGGTAATACCTAGGTAAAGACCTCTGCTACCTGGTTCCCCGTGGTACTTGCGTCCAACTTTGAAGTAACCTAACCACTATCGCACATTTTCTCAGCTCCTTGAGACCAAAAATCCGTACATGTAGCTTGCCATATCCGGGTAAACATGAATACAGAAACCTGTATTGCGGCTCTTCAAACGGTTGGAAAAGGTGGAGATGATACCCGGTGGTTGTTGATTTGGTACATACGTAGTATGCATGTTGTCTTACCCCGGACTGAGTCGCTCTCTTCTTTTCCTCGCAAACATATCTCACAGAGAGACAGCATGCGTGAGTGTACGAAGTACAGCCATTGAAATCAATGCCAGCCCCAATCGAAGCTGAGCACTGCGATACCTGATTAGTTGGAGTCGGCCAAGCACACCGAAGTGACAACGGGTGCACAAGAAGGTGATTCGTTGCCAGCGGCTTGTTGAGTTCCGCCACTCGCTTTGCAGCCTGTGCCTCTCATTTCCTGCAGTTCGGCCCCACTGTGTATCTCTGCAGCCAATCGCCGTCGAAGATTGTGAGAATTGTAAGGTGTTTGCTGAGGAAACTGACACTACCTGTCTACTACCCACTACCTACCTACCTGCACTAGGTAGGTACCTAAGTATCCGTGGGGTACGTACTTTGAGCACCTGCCTGAGAACTGGTCAGGGGAGCTACGGAATTCTAATCGTTGACATCCCTATCCGTACATACATAGAAAACGGTACGGAGGCATCGGGGGTCGCTGCTGTTTGATGCCTGATATTCATGCCTGGCGCCTTTCTCGCTTCTCTATTGGAGGTAGTTGCAGGTAGTTGCAGCAAACGCGACGTCTTTGACTCTGCCTCGCCTCGCCTCGTTTCTTCCTCCCTCTTGCAGGAACCGACCGACCCATCTGAAGTACATCACCCTCGCTCAGCTCCGGGGTTGATATCGAATCCTTCTTCTCTTGCCTTCCGTCTCACTTTGCCTGAGCAGTTAACGTCTTACACAACTTTAGCGCTATCCACCGTTTAGTTACTGTTACCGATCGCGGCGGTATACCTGTATGTGACTGTTAACCCTCTTTTTCTTTATGTCCCTGAAGGTACCTCTTACCTGCTTACCCTATCTTCTCGATCCATCCCCAAAGAGTGGGCGCTACCCCCACCGCGCGTACATCAGCTGTAGTGTAATACCTGATTCAAGTCGCGTCGCTCAAGTTGTTCCGGCCTAATTCGCATCTCCCTCCGTTCCGTTGCATTTTGCTGCCGCTGCCGCCCACATGTCCAATTGACCACACACACTATCTCTCTCTCTCTCCCTCCCCTCCCCCAAATCTCTTCGCACCCGTCAACGCCTGTCTGCTGCCTGCTTTGTTTTGCGAGCCCGCTCCCTACCCTACCCACCCACCCGAGCCGAGTTTTGCCTTGTCCAACCTCACTCTGCTCTCGCGCGTACTTTACTTACCTCATCCATCAGTCACCACACACCACACGTATTCTGCCCTGCCTGACCTCAGGTATCTCGACAGCAACGCGCGCGCGTCACATCACTTCGCATAGTATCGCATTGCATCACAGCACAGCACAGCACACCACACCACACCACACCACATCACAGCAGCAGCTACACGCAACCACCACCAGCGCACCACGCCGCCGCACCGCATATCCTGAGCTGCGAGCCAAGTCCTTTTCCACCATTCCCTCTCGGATCACCCGAGTTGTCAATTATCATGGGTAAGTCTCCGTCTGGTCTCTCTTGTCTTCATCTCTTTCACGACTCGGCTGCTCTCGTTCCTCCCCTCCCTCCAGATGGTCTTTCCCGTCATGCCCGCGCTGTCCGGCTTCAAATATCGCTTCTGCTCCTGCACCAGCTCCGGTTGGACTCTGCCTTCGCATTTCTTGTCATGGTCGGCGCTGTTGCCATCCCGGGCATCCTCTACAGCACCGTGACCTTACGCATCGCGTTACCTGGCTTGCCCTACCTCCATTCCCTTGCCTTATCGAGTGTACTGGCTTGCCGGTCCCTTACTGTATGGTTCGTCCCCATACGATGTACATATTCACCCTGAAACACCATCCCCCCCCTCTTTATTTCCATGTCAACCCTGCTCTCGCGACGCTGAAGCCGCAGCTATACTTGAGTATCTAGAGCAAGCACTCTGCCCTTCTTCTCAATACCTCTCAGTTCATCGGGTTGAAGTGGGGAGGCAACCATCCTTGGATGAGATGGCGAGGCTCTGAGGAGCACTGATGCGGCATCTCCAGCCAGCATCTTCCCCGCCCCATCACCTTACCCTGCTTGTCTTGTCCTCTCTTTCTCCTGCCGCTGCCCTGGCCATACACGGCATCGCCCGGCTTTACATACATGTACATGCATACCTACGCGGCTACTTTGGGTGCACTACCTGAGTTGGGACAGATGCCGACATCCCTCCATCCGCCCAACCATTCAAACCCCATTCATCACACCCCATTGTCCAACCATGCACTCATTCATACGCCCATTGATCCAACCATTCGGGCCATACACACACACTTATATATATATATATATATATATATATATATACATTACACGAGTGAGCAGCTACACCACGCCTCACATAGCCCCTTGTACCGGCCTCCCACCCACACCTCCCTACCTTCCTTGCCCCCTCCCCCTCTTCGTACTTTCCCACCCCTCCTCTACAGAGTACCGCCCGCACCTACTTAGCCTTGGGTACCGTACCTTAGCTGCATGCCCTTCCGCTCCTTCTCCGCCAATTGGCCTCTTACCCCCTCGTCCTTCTCTTAGGTTGCTACTGCCCACCTTTCAGTTATCCAAATATCATTGCTGGTACCCTCCCCTTTCTGCGTCTCCGTCTCCCTGCTTAACCCTTTCGTGTCCTTGCTTTCTTCTCACAAACACTCCGAGCAATTCCTGGCTTCCCAACCTTGAGACTAACTTGACCTCGTTGTAGCTGACTCCGGCGACACCTATCGACCTGGAAGTGTAAGACCACCCCGACTCCTTTCGTTCTCCGAACTCAAAGCAGCCCATCTGTTTCGCTATCCTCACGCGTCTTGTTCTGGTCCCCCCTGTTGGATTCCATCAACACCTGCGCTTGCGCGGCTGCTTGTCCCCCAGCAGTTTTTACCCATTCCCATGAGATGCGCCGCGCTGCCCCGAAGCCGGCGGCATGGCCACATGTCTTCATTCTCGTTGCACTTTCCTTGCTCCTTCACTGTGACGGCAGCATGGCGACCCGGTTAGCTTCGTTTTTTTCTGATAATTGGGGGAAGGGGTGTGTGGTAAAAGCACCTTCCTTGACCTTGGTTCGTCGGCCGGCCGGGCCGCACCTTCTTCACACGCACCGCAGTCTCCCAACTTCTTTCCTCCAGACCCGCCTTCCCCCCGCACACTTGGTCTCATCTGCCTCCCCTGGTTGATCTTGACGTCTGACGCTCGCTTTCCGACGCCGTCAAGTGACGAACCCACCTGGAAGCGCGGTGACAGACGAGTTTTGTCGCGGCTTCTTGGTCCAACAGCCAATGGCGCCGTTCTCTGCTAACTTGCGCCAGCGGGAGAGATCTCGGTCCCCTCGACGCGGGCGTTCACGCAGTCCCAACCGCGCTTCAAGACGCCGTTCCTTTTCTCCTCGGAGCCGTTCCCGCAGTAGAGACGAGTACCGAGGAAGGAGAGACCGTTCACCCATGACTGGAACAGGAGCTCCATCTGGAGGATCTAGCGCTGGGTACGGAGGAGCACCGCCGCATCGATCGTACGAGGAGCGCGCCGCCGCTCGCGAACAAATGATGAGCAACATTAGGGAGACGTCTCAGCAAGATCGCCGCGTCTACGTCGGCAACCTCTCGTACGATGTGAAATGGCACCATCTCAAGGACTTCATGCGACAGGGTGAGTGCATTCTTGTACTTTGGCGGCATGGTGTTTGTGACACAGGGACTGACCGCGTGCTGTTCACTTTAGCCGGAGAGGTTCTCTTCGCCGACGTGTTACTACTTCCAAATGGAATGTCGAAGGTGGGCTTCTACACGTAGTCTATGGCTGGTTTTTCTTTTGTGGACTCTTCCCTCTGGTTATTGATGGAATCGTTGGATTGACGGGTTGGGACGTGTGTCCATGGGTCTATGTAGGGATGCGGGTAAGTCTGCGATGCATCACTAGGCCGCTTGTTCATTGGACTAACTAAGGATGATTTAGAATTGTGGAATATGCGACGCGGGACCAAGCCCAGAACGCTGTGGCAACGCTGAGCAACCAGAACCTCATGGGCCGACTCGTCTATGTCAGAGAAGTACGTCGCGACGAAGCACAATCTGTCCTTCGCTGTGGGTAATGGCTAACTGCTATCCCTAGGATCGCGAGGCTGAACCTCGATTCATCGGTGCTACGGCCAACCGCGGCGGCTTTGGTGGCGGTGGTATGAACCCCGGCGGTTTCGCTGCTGGCGCCGGCGGCTACAACCCGGGCGGCGGCAGCCGTCAGATCTACGTTGCCAACGTTTGTGATCCCTCCGGTCCATGCGACAGTTGAATCGCCGGCCAACACTGACTGACCTTCTATATAGCTCCCATACACTGTAGGCTGGCAAGACCTCAAGGATCTGTTCAGACAGGCTGGTAAGTCAAGGCCCGCCTCTGGGGCATCGCCGCTGGCTGTCCAGCCCCCAAACCCCTTGAGGAATTCTTGGTGACTAACTTTACTACTTAGCTCGAAACGGGGTTGTGATCCGCGCCGACGTTCACTTAGGTCCGGATGGCCGCCCAAAGGGATCCGGAATTGTCGTTTTTGAGAACCCTGATGATGCCCGCAACGCGATCCAGCAGTTCAATGGCTATGACTGGCAGGGCCGCTTGCTTGAAGTCCGCGAAGACAGATTTGCCGGTGCTGGAGGCCCTATGGGCTTCGGGGGCCGAGGCGGCTTTGGTGGTGGCGGCGGCATGCGAGGCGGCTTCGGAGGCGGTTACGGCCGCGGCGGCTTTGGCGGTGGCCGTGGAGGCTTCGGCGGCGGCGGTTATGGTCGAGGAGGTTTCGGTGGCCCCGGTGTTGGTGGTATGGGTGGCCCTGGCGCCCCCGGTGGCTTCGATGCCAGCAACGCGCCATCAGTTCCCCCTAACCCCTTCACTGACTATGCCACCGCTGGAACTGACCGCAGCGAGACTATCTACGTGCGAAACGTGAGTTATCTGTTCGCCGGGCTGTGGTCAAACGCTAATTTCTTCCAGCTTCCCTGGTCTACCAGCAACGAGGATCTGGTCGAGCTCTTCACCACTATCGGCAAGGTTGAGCAGGCAGAGATTCAATATGAGCCTAGCGGTAGATCGCGCGGAACGGGTGTGGTCCGCTTCGATTCTGCTGAGACCGCTGAAACTGCGATCGCCAAGTTTCAGGGTTACCAGTACGGTGGCCGACCCTTGGGTCTGAGCTTTGTCAGATACCTGAACGCTGCAGGTGGCGGTGACATCATGGAGACGGATGCCCACGCGGGCCTGACTCAAGATCAGATTATGTGAGGGCAGAGTTGACCATACAGGCGGGTCTTTGGCAGTTGCTGCTTATCGATGGGTCCGACAAAGCTTCGGTTGTCAGCTATATGCAGCCAACGCAAAGATACCCTCACAACGGGTCGACATTCAACTGCATGCAGTTGTTCCTGCTCTTGGGCCGTATGACAGTATACACACACACGCTCTCTCGCTCTCTCGCTCTCTCTCCTTTCTTTTTCCTTTTCTTTTCTTATTCATTGTGCCTTTTCTCGCAATTGTCTTTCGCTTTCATCACGGCAAAACGTCTTCAACTTGCGCTTCGGTTACTCAAGAAGGGAGGGATTGAGTCACGATTGGCCGCAACGCGAACTTGTCGACCTGCTTCGAGACGACTTTTTCCATGTAACGTTGTTATCAGTTAGGATGGTAGTTCCGACCCCGGTAGCCCTGATAGCACAGTCATTGCAGGCAAGTATCTCGGCACAGCCTTCGTCTTGGGGTTCGACGTGGACCTTCACACAAAAGTTTATCATTTGATAAGGACGCGTGTCTTAATTTCTTGGCAAGGTCAGGCGAGAGGTGACTTAGAGCCTCTAACTAGAATGTATTTCAAAACAGCATCTGAGCTTTGTGCGCAATGGTGGTTGCCGGATATGATGATTCAGGCTGGACAACGGCGACGGGGTGATCGATCATGGGATAAGTGTGGCGAGCATGCGACATGCTCTCAAGTTGTATAGTTGACGACCACGCTTCGGCATGCCTGGGTTGCAGGAGAGTGAGCAGGCGTTGTTGCAGGGCGGCATGGTGCGACCCGCATCATATGAGTTTGTCAAATGCTGTGGATTATTGTCGCTCAGATCATTCATCTTTGTCAGGTGGGTGTGGGGTTTGGCAGATCAGCAAACGCAACTCAACGCTTGCAGTGTGACATTGATGATGACGGGCTAGATGAGCCTCAAACTGGTGGACACCATCACGCGACTGCCTAGTCACAGAACAGACCTCCAGGCTTGGGCACCTTGGCCAGCGATTTTTGTGCTTCCAACTGCGTAACGTCCTGATCCTCGTCTTATGGTCATGCCTTCACAAGTCCTCCTTTTGGTCACCGTCATGGACGGTTGCCCCAAGTGCAATACTAACTAGTCATGCCACATTCTGTGGCAGTACTACCGACGATGTCTGCCATAGAGGCGTACCTTGTATAGCCCGTATATATAAAACTTGGTTCTTTGCCGGGGGACGGTCCGGTTTATTCTTGCTTCTTCTTCTTTTATTGGTGCATTACTCTCGGACAATTGCAACGCCTGCCCCCACGACAGCGATAGGGGTCATTACAGTTTACGGCTCACCATCTTCTCACTCATTACTTGGCAGCAAATGTGCGAAATCCACCTTTACACTTGTGTTGGGTGCGGAACGAGATGGCGGAGGCACAAGAAGTTATCGAGCTGCGAGAGCAGTGATCCAGCTTCCATGTGCTCAGACAGTCTGTGCATGTACGTTGGCAACCCAAAGAAACCCAGGCGGGCCGAGTGCGAAGTATGTACACAAGTCAGAGAGACTCTTGAGGAGCTTGGCAGCGATGGCATAACAGCTACTTTTTGGGCTTGATTGAGCAATTACAAAACCAAAATCGACGAGGGATACGGTTAGGTTCAAGGAGGTTGATGTTGATCATCAGACGGAGAGGATAGAAGCTTGAACCTGGCACGCGGTCCTGTATATACATCCTTGGTGCATGCACAGGCTTGTTACCTAGCACTGTAGCTGTCTATCAAGCTGCCGTTGGTCTGCAGCATCTAGCCGCTCGTCAACGCACATTGTTTGATGCCGAAGAAGCTTAGAGCCGGAACAGCACTCGCTCTCGGAATAACAAGCCGTTCGTCATCGTAGGGCATGCAATCCAACCGCCTCCAGTCAGACATGCCCATGGTCAGACTCCGTCGTTCGAAGACTCACACATTCGTGGCCCTACAGCTTCGAGGCATTGCCTTAACAATGGCCCTTATCCACATTGCCATGCGCCGCCTCGATATGATAGCCCCCCCAAGAGAGGAGATTTTCCAAAGCCAACACAATGTTAGGAGGCAGCGGGTGCTGTCATAGCCCCTCCTTTTTTCTTCCTGGCCTTGGCCTTCTTCTTGCTCCGGTCTCTCGGCTTCAGCGCCGCCATCCCTGCTTTACAGATGTCGGCGTATCGAGTATAGAATGCCTCCATATCATCTGGTTCGACTATTGTTGATAGCTTGACCTTGGTATCCCTGTGCTTTTTTGACTTGCCGTTGGTCGCACGAACGATAACAGGCAAAGGTTTTGTGGGATGGAGATCTGGGAAAGGGTCGGCGGCCGTTGGCGAGGGCTGGCCCTGTTCGTACGATACTTGGAGGAAAGGTCAGCAACTCAGCAGGATTGGGGAGGTGGCAACCGTAGTGGTCATACATCGCTTCTGGACGAGGAATACCGAGCCATGGCCATTCCCTTTGCGCTGCTCAAAGAGCTCGACCAACTTGCCAAAAAACTAAACAGAGCGGAAATCAGCCAGGCGGTAAAGAGAAAATGCAAGCCACATGCACGCGTAACAAATGCAATGGGAAAGACGACCTGCGTGCGACATGTAGTTTCTTACCTCGTCCTGGCTCAGGTGACCCGGCATGATCAAAAGCGTTCCTGTGCTCAATCCTGGGTCGAATGCCTGCCTGCTGTTGTAGGAGGCTGGATTGTTCGTCATGCGGGGTGCTGGCCCATAAAGGGCGTCTAATTCGGGAGACAGGTCAAGAAGCTGAAAGGGGGGGGGGGGGTGCACCTAGTGTATGAAGCAATTACCTAATCTTAACAAGAAGTACAAATCCTTATATAACAAGAAAGAATTATTAAAGTATTTTATTTATACTATTAGCCTTATAACTTAAAGTATTTAGAATTATTCTATTTTATAAAAAAGTATATATAATTATTATTATAAAGATTCTATATATATATACTAAGTTTATACTAGGTTTATAAACTTCTTAAGTAAAGAAGTTTATAGTTAATACTATCCTACTATACTTATTATAGTATAGTGTTAGCCTATAATAACTTATTAGAAGTATAGGTAATATATTTCCTCTATAATAGAGATTTATATAAGAGATATATATATATATATATAATCTACTAAACTAGTAGATTAATATATATATTAACTATATAAGTAGGTTTCTTATATAATTATAAGACTATTTAGAAGACTCTAAAGAAGAGTTAAATTAGCTTTATTTCTTTTCTTTCTAACTATCTAGGTTATTTTATTAAGTTAAAGTTATTATATTATACTAGTTACTTATATAACTAAAGATTAATATATAATTAGCTTATATAAGTATAGAATATTCTAGTAAGCTAGTTATATATATATAAGAATAGATATTTTTTATTATTTACCTCTCTCTAAGAAAGTAACTTCTATAGTAATAATTTAACTACTATACTCTCTTTAACCTCCTTTTTTATAACTATTTTCTCTTTTTATTTAACTTTACTTCTCTATATCTTATATTCTTACTTCTATAAAATATAATATTTTATAAAGTATTTTTAGTAAAATAAGTTATCTTATAAAGATATAAAAATACTCTATAAGATATTATATTTTATAAAAGTAAGAATATAAGATATATTAGTGGTGAATTTAAGTATAAAAAAGAAATATTATTTAAGAAAAGAGAGTTAAAGAGAGTATAGTAGTTAGATTATTACTATAAGAGTTACTTACTTAGAGGGAGATAAAAGATAAAAAATATTTATCTTTATATATATATATAACTAGCTTATTAAAATATTTTATACTTATATAAGCTACTTAGAAATTAACTTTTAGTTATATAAGTCTAGTTATATAAGATAGTAACCTTAACTTAAAGTAATAATTAAAAAAATAACTTAGATAGTTAAAAAGAGAGAAATAAAAGTTAATCTTATTTCTCTTAGAATCTTCTAGATAGTCTTTTATTATATAAGAATTTTACTTATATAATTAATATATATATTAATTTATTAGTTTAGTAAAATATATATATATATATATATCTTATATAATTCTCTATAATAGAGGAAATATAAGATAAAGAAGTATAAGAGTTAAAGGTATTAACTTTTACTTTTAATAAGTATTTTTATATCTCTATAAAATAACTTATTATTTAAAGAAAACTTAATAAATATTAAATACTAAGAATTTAAAAAGTAATATTCTAAAATTCTTATATATAAATCTCTTTATAATATTATAACTAAAAGTCCTATAATTATATAAATATCTTTCCTAGATTTATCTTATAAAATAACCTATAGAAGTATATACTTCTATATATAACTATACTAATATAAACTACTATAGACTACTATATATAAACGTATATACTTTTAAGTATTATATATATACTAGTGCTTATACCTATATATATATATATATATATAAGAAGTATATTAGTACCTCTCAGTGCTGAGATATACGCTTAAATATATACTTAGATACTATATATATCTAAAGGACTTTTCTATATAACTAAGAGATATCCCTTCTATTTAGATACTTTAGATTAATACTAAATATCTATAGTTAATATATATATACCTTTTCTGTCTATCTCTATTCTAACTTCTTTACTTTCTTTGTGACTATTCTAAATAACCTCTTGTTATTCTTACTTAAATTAATAGTTATAGATAAATATATCTATATAAGATATGTTAACAGTAAAATAAAAAGTATACTTAAAGATTATTATAAAGATTAATATAGTATTTATAAGATCTTAGTCTTTAAATAAAACTATACTTTTTATATTTATAGACTTAGGTGTGGTAAGTAAAATAGATACCTAGATGTACTTATATAAAGTATATATTATATTAAGTATTAAGTATAATACCTGCTTTGCCTTAAATTTATATATAGTTAAGTGTGTACCTGTGTGGTTCTAAGAGGGACCGCCTTGGATACGTCCCTCGTTGCACGGGTGCCCCTCTTTAGGTGCCGCAATCCTGTCGCGCCTGCATAGCCGCTCTGTGAAAGGCATCATCCATCAAACTCCGCTGCTCCACTAAAAAGTTTCCTGCGATGGGGATAGGTCGGTGTCTCCCAGAGAGAGCTTTTGATCCAAACACTACTAAACCACATTCCAAACAGCCCAGTGGCCTAGCACTTTCCAAAAACTTCTGACACCGTCGTCACTTCCCTCTAACAAACAAAGCCCTACCCCGAATCGCAGACGTAACCGCCGCGATGGCCCCGAAGCCGCTTGTCGTACCCCCACAACTCTTGAAAGAGATTGGCGCACCAGAACAAACTGGCCACTTGCGGTCCAATGGACGATGGAAGAGTCAAGGGCAGAACAGAAAAGACCGGCGGAAATCTGAGAGGAATTTTAAGAAGCAGCGGCAGACCACAGCACGAAGAGATCCCTCCAAACAAATTCAGCATCGTGTTGGTAAAGGTCAGAGGGAGGACATTGGCCAAGACTCTTCAAACGATGAAGAGAAGACGCCTGCGCAGCAACGTTCCAAACAACTCTCCCATAAGAAACGCAAGCGCGAAGTCGTAGCCGAGACAGATGACAGCGATGAATCAGAGCAGCCACCGGCAGCAAAACACGCACCCCGTGGAATACAAGACAAGTTGGCTAAGGAAAATGCCGAGATTGAGCGGCTTGAGCGCAAGTTGGGGATGAAAAAGGGTCGCAAGTCACTGCCCAAATCCTTCAAGGATGACGGTCTGGAAGATTTGCTAGGCGACCTCAATGACGACAGTGAATTGGATAAACTGGGCGGCAAGATGAAGAGTGAGGCCGAAGAGTGGCTAGCGCAAAAGCGTCAAAAGGCGACTAACACGCTGGCGAAAGCTCGGCGCGCTCCGGAAACCGATGCGGACGAGGAAGACTTCAGCGACGAGCTCGATTTTACTCGCGGTGAAGGAGACGGCGGCAGCGGTGGATCGAACGATGACGCCATAGTCTCTGATGACCCGTACGATCCAGGCGACCAAAGTTCCTTTGAAGGCTTCGATGAAGAGGAGGACGATGAGGAGGAGACGGTACAAGACGCCAAACGCACCAGGGAGAACCCCTATCTACCCCCAGTTGCAGCTGGCACCCAGCTGCCAAAGTACATTCCTCCATCGTTACGAACAAATCCTGGCGGTGACGCAGACGTGGAGGCTCAGATCCGTAGGCAATTGCAAGGTCCAGTCAACAGGGTGGCCGAGGCCAACCTGACCTCCATTGTCGGCGAGATCGAAAGGATATATCAGAACTATCCAAGGGGTCATACCAACAAGATCCTCACCAGCCTTCTGATGGCCCAGATCTGCGATCCCACCAGCAAGCCCGACACATTACTTGTGTTATCCGCCGGCTTCATTGCGGCTCTTTACAGAGTGATAGGCGTTGACTTTGCAGCACATTTCCTCACTACATCCGTGGAGCAGTTCCAGGTCGAGAGGGAGAAGGCGATTGCAATGGCGGCCGAGCAACGAATACCAACCAAGGAAACATCCAACTTACTCACCGTGCTAGCGGAAATGTACATCTTCCGCGTCATCGGCAGCAACCTCATATTCGACATTGTGCGGATTCTTCTCGGCGACCTCTCGGAGCTGAATGCCGAGCTTCTCCTGCGAATTGTGCGTGTGGCAGGCCCCCAGCTGCGCAAGGACGATCCTTTGGCCCTGAAAGATATTGTTGGCCTGATTCGCCCGGCCGTGGCCAAGATCGGGGAGTGCAACCTGACGGTTCGCACAAAGTTCATGATTGAAACCATCAGCGACCTCAAAAACAACAAGATCAAGGCTGGCGCACAGGATTTAGTCATTCTCAATGAGCATGTAACTCGCATGAGGAAGGTGTTGGGATCCCTCGATACGCTAAAGCTCAAGGCTTCGGAGCCCCTGCGCATTGGACTGGGAGACATCGAGAACGCAGATAGGACTGGCAAGTGGTGGCTGGTTGGTGCTAGCTGGGCGGGCCAGAGTGCGCAAGACACGAGCCGTGGAGGCGAC
Organism: Colletotrichum falcatum; assembly: GCA_019425465.1. Lineage (NCBI taxonomy): Eukaryota > Fungi > Ascomycota > Sordariomycetes > Glomerellales > Glomerellaceae > Colletotrichum > Colletotrichum falcatum. Next base: position 97,751 of record SWKJ01000094.1, on the reverse strand, counting down.
AAGGTCGAGGTGGCAGCTGGACCAGGATCCAGTAACGGCAACGACGGTGACGATGATATTGTCGTTGCAGATGCTGATGACCTGGCCACACCTGACTACGCCCAGCTTGCTCGGGAGCAGGGCATGAACACAGACGTACGAAGGGCCATTTTCATCGCCCTAGTGGCCGCAGCCGACTACCAAGATGCATACATGCGAATTCTTAAACTGCGGCTCAACAAGTACAACCGACGCGAGGTTCCCAACGTGCTGCTTCAATGCTCAGGGGCACAACAGCACTACAATCCCTACTACACCCTTGTTGCAAGAAAGTTTTGCAGCGACTCGAGGATCAAGCACGCATTCCAGGACACGCTGTGGACGTTGTTCCGCAGGCTTGGCGAGCCATTATTCGGAGAGGAGCCAGAGGACGAGGACGAGGAGGCAGCAGATGATCGACGGCTCATCAACACTGCTAAGATGGTGGGAAGTCTAGTTGCCGATGGTTCTATCGGCCTTGGGATCCTCAAACCTCTCAACCTGGCGTATGTCAGGGAGACGACGAGTTTGTTTGTCGAGGTGATGCTCATCACGGTGCTCCAAGAGTGCAGCCGCGTCAAGAATAAGACCTTGGAGCAGGCCCTTAGCTTACCGTTGGGCAGCGGCCTGGCCCCAGCCCTCGCGCGAAGCCTGGGCTACTTCCTGCGCAAAAAGGTGCGAGTCACGGATTTGGTTGGTGGTAAGAGGGAAACCAAGACGGTCCGAGAGGCCTGCAGGGTTGCTGAGGGGTTGCTACAGAGGCCAGAATTTGATGCGGCGTAGTCCGAGGATGGTTTGACAATGCGCCAAATTTAACAATGTCCATGTTGATCCCTCGATTCTCCCTGGTTCGAACGACTTCTTTCCGGCAAAACGTCATGAGAAGTAGACGACGATATGTCGGTCCGACATAGCCGAACAATCCCGCAATGCAGAGAGAGAACAGCCGGTATCTCTCCTTCATGGGTGCAGGGGATCAAAAAGAATTAGCTGGAGATTAGACCCTGTAAGACTCAAAGTGCGTCTTTTTCTGACGGCAGAGACATGAAAAACGCCGGTGCTTCCAGCCTGCGTAACGGCTAATGTCGCCTCAACACGGGAGATGACGGGGGAGGACCAGAACGTTGGGGAGGCGCTGTAGTTCGTTGCGGGTGTGTCTGTATCCTGTACGTTGAATGCCAACTGTTGATTATGTAATACCCTCGAGGCATATGCAGTAGCATCTCTCTTATTGGCTGTACTTTGCTGTTTACCGATAACACGTCGGCAAAGTCAGATTCCAGGCCGAAGGTTGAATCGCGTGGACTGCTTCAATTGCAAATTGCTGGACTGGCTTTGGGAGCCGCCAAGTAGCGATTTACACCATGCATGCCCTGGTTGTTGTTCTATTACGCCTTCGTCAATGATATGTATTAGAGCAGTAACAATATAGGATGTATGTACCCTGCATAGGGATGTTGAGAGTGGGATAGGAACAACAATAGAGAAATTCCCAACACCGTGACATGAGATTAACTGGAAAACGCCAACTATGGCAAGTAATCATGCGTAGTGGTAGATAGAATAATACCGTGAACGACTTACTGGATGACAACATGATAAGCTGAGGTAATCTTGTCTCTGTGGAGCCAGTAACTTGGCCCACGCCCCGGTGTGCGGTACTGCTTTCCCTTCGAAAAATTCAAGCCTCCCAATGACCGAGAGCTCCAATTCAATCCGATGCTTGCTCAACATTGACCATCCAAACATACATCCGCCCCCATCCAACAAGTCGGCTTCCGAGTTTCCTCCCTCGACCCATTTCTCCCACTGACCGATCACCGTGTACTACCATCGGGTTAAGCCATCATGCTTTCCAGTCGACTGATACCGCGCTCTGGAGCCAAGTCGGCCTTCAGAAGACACGCTTCGTGAGCCACGAGTCCATGTTCCCGCAGTCTTGCCTCATTGAGCTAACCATCATTGTCTGTAGTCTCCCCACCGTTGTCGCGCCCCTTCAGCTGTCAAAATGGAGTCGCGCCTACGCCTCGGCCTCTGAGGAGAAGGACCTTGTTGTTATCGGCGGTGGAGTCGCTGGCTACGTCGCTGCCATCAAGGCTGGTCAAGAGGGCTTGAAGGTTGCATGCATCGAAAAGCGAGGCACGCTCGGCGGAACCTGCCTCAACGTCGGCTGCATTCCCTCCAAGGCCCTTCTCAACAACTCGCACCTTTATCACACCATCAAGCATGACTCCAAAAACCGCGGTATCGATGTGTCTGACGTCAATATCAATCTCGAGCAGTTCATGAAGGCTAAGGATACTGCTGTCGGAGGCCTGACCAAGGGTGTCGAGTTTCTCTTCAAAAAGAACGGTGTTGAATATATCAAGGGCGCCGGTACCTTTGTCAACGAGAATGAGATCAAGGTGGCCCTAAATGACGGAGGCGAGACCTCAGTCAAGGGAAAGAACATTTTGATTGCTACCGGTAGTGAAGCCACACCCTTCCCCGGACTGGAGATTGATGAGAAACGTGTCGTCACCAGCACTGGTGCTCTGTCTCTTGACAAGATACCTGAGAGCCTTGTCGTCATTGGCGGTGGTATCATCGGCCTCGAGATGGCCTCTGTCTGGTCCAGACTTGGAACCAAAGTGACCGTCGTCGAGTTTCTTGGACAGATTGGTGGTCCTGGAATGGATACCGAGATCGCTAAGAGCACGCAGAAGATACTCAAGAAGCAAGGCATCAACTTCAAGACAAATACCAAGGTCATCAGCGGCGACAAGACTGGTGACAAGGTCAAGTTGGAAGTCGACGCTGCCAAGGGTGGCAAACCCGAGACCGTAAGCGCCAACATGCTGCCCGCCTCTATGTTGGTGAGGAGATTGCTGACTGGTTGAATAGCTTGATGCCGACGTCGTCCTGGTGGCCATCGGTCGCCGACCCTACACTGGTGGGCTGGGCCTTGAAAACATCGACCTGGAGCTGGATGAAAGAGGCCGTGTCATTATCGACTCCGAATACCGCACAAAGATTCCCCACATTCGTTGCGTTGGAGACGTTACCTTCGGCCCGATGCTCGCGCACAAGGCTGAGGAGGAGGCCGTTGCTGTGGTGGAGTACATCAAGAAGGGTCACGGTCACGTCAACTACGGTGTGATCCCTTCTGTCATGTACACTCACCCGAGGTTGCCTGGGTCGGCCAGAGCGAGCAGGATCTCAAGTCGCAGAATATCCCTTACCGCGTCGGCTCGTTCCCCTTCAGTGCGAACTCTCGCGCTAAGACTAACCTGGACACGGAGGGCTTGGTGAAAATGCTGGCGGATCCCGAGACAGACAGGATTTTGGGAGTCCATATCATTGGCCCAACGCTGGGGAAATGATTGCCGAGGCCACCCTTGCACTAGAGTACGGTGCGTCGAGCGAGGACATCGCCCGCACATGTCACGCTCACCCGACCTTGGCGGAGGCTTTCAAGGAGGCTGCTATGGCTACTTACTCGAAGCCAATTCATATGTAAACGTAATGGCCAAGCGTGCTGTCGAGCACAGTGATTTGTTTGGCGTCCTGGAAGGCATAGGCAAACAATACATGTACTTTATATTACCTAAGGGATAGCAGATAGCCCAACGCCTGTCTACCAGGCACTAAGGGACCAGGGTTAAGTTACAGTGTAAGCTAACTCTCTATAGACACATTAAACCTAGTTTCTAGCAAATCCTAAGGTTTAGTTAGGTTAACCTATTATATCTTCTAAGGAGTTACTAGTGATAAGGGGACTAGCCTTCGGTTAAAATAATTTATCCTATAGAGTTACTTTAGGTGTTCTATAGCTAAATGTTAGTAAAGGCTTACTAATATATACTAATAAGGCTAGAACCTAGAATTTTAAATCTTTAGCTAAAAGTCTATATATTAATAGAGACTTATCTTTTATATCTCTCTTAGGTATTATAAGAGATTAAATAAAGTAGTAGCTAAAGCCCTTATATAAGTAAGGCTATATTTAGTAGTATAAATAAGTATATTATAGTTATTACTAAAAATAAAAGGTATTAAGTAATATTATTATAAAGAGGATCTTATATAAGAAGTAATTCATTAGGTTAAAAGTAGCTTATTTCTCTCTTAGGGGTTTTTATTATAACCTAATACGTTATAGGTATTACTAGCCCTAATAAAGCCCTATAAGCGTAGGTAGCATAGTATTATATTAAAAAGTAAGGCTAATAGAAGAAGATAGAAAGATAACTCCTCTTAGAATAAAAGAACTATAGAATAAGTTATAAAGAGATAAATTAAAGGTGCTTATACTAGGTTTTTACGTATTATAATATTATATAAGTTAACATAGCCCTCCTAGTAGCTATTCTAGATTTAACAAGGTAAATAGGCTATAAGAGCTACTAACCTAGAAGGACGGTAGTAAGGTAAAGAGATACAGCAAAAGAGTAGACTTAAATAGGTAAAGTAATAAACAATAAGGTAAATAAGTAGGCAATAAATAAATAACATAGCCTTAAGTAGAAATACTTAAGGGCGCTACCTATATACCCCTATAGGAGGTAATTCTCTTAGTAGGTATCTTATTATAACCTAATAAGTTATAGGTAACGCTAGCCCACTAGAGGCCTAGAAGCATAGGCGGCGTAGTATCTTATAAGAATAAAAAGACTAATAGGATAATATAAAAGGATAACTCCCCTAGAATAAAAGAACTATAGTATAAGTTATATAATAATAAAAAGGACTAATATATAATAAGTAGTCCTAGGATAAAACTAATATCTTTAATATAGTCCGAAGATAAGACTAATATCCTAGGAGTAGTCTAGGATACTACTAAAATAAAAATTAATAGGGGGGTACTATATATTAATATATAGATACTACCCTTATAGGGGTACTACTATCTATTATTCTAATTAGCTAGAAAAAATAATATATCTCTATAAAGATAGTAAGTATAAATATATTAATATTATAATTCTATTATTATATTAAGCTAAATTAAATAATATACCTATATAATAAGTCGCCTACTAGGATAAGTTACCTACTTCCTTATTGTACCTTAAAGACACTTTTTTATCTATTTATTAAAAAGTAGAATCTTAACTAAAAAAGACCTAGTTTTCTTTATTATATAACGATAAGAGTTAAATACTAGGAAATATTACTATAGAAATTATTATTCTACTTTAACCCTTATATAGCTTATCTAAGCCTTACAATAAGGTAGAAGCCTTATAGATAAGGGTTATAATAAGAAGGTAATTTCTATAGTATTATTTACTAGAATTTAACTCTTATTATTACTTATAGTTTAAAACTAGATCTTTTTTAAGCTTATTTTTAATTTATAATAAATAGATATAAAAGTAGCCTTTAAGGTATAATAAAGAAGTAGGCAACTTATCCTAGTAGGCAACTTATTATATATATACGTTACTTAACCTATATTACTATAAGAAATAAGCTTTAGAAGAGGCCTTTTTTATAGCTATAAAAAGTACCCCCTCTAGAGCCTATTTCTTATAGCTATAAAAAAGGCCCCTCTAGAGCTTATTTCTTATAGCTATAAAAAAAGCCTCCTCTAAAGCCTATTTTCTATAACTATAAAAAGGGTACCCTCTAGAGTCCTCTTTACTTTTACTTTTACTTTAAGTTTTATAAAAGTATATAATATACCTATATAGTAAGTTAGCTAATATAGTAAGCTAGCTACTTCCTTATTATATCTTAAAGGCTACTTTTTTACCTATTTATTAAAAATTAAAATTAAGCCTAAAAAAGGTCTAGGTTTAAGCTATAAGTAATAATAAAAGTTAAATACTAAGAAATAATAGTATAAAAAATATTATTTTACTCTAACCCCTATATCTCTTATCTAGGCCTCTAGATAAGAAGTAAGCTTAGTATATATAGGTTAGAGAGAGATAATATTTTCTTTATTATTAATTCTTAAAATCTAACTTTTATTGTTATATAATCCTAAAAACTAGGTCTTTTTTAGTTAAGAATTTAGTTTTTAATAAATAGTTAGAAAAGGGGCTTTTTCTAGTAATAAGAAGTAGCTAGCTTACTATGTTAGCTAACTTACTATATAGGTATATTATTTATATAGTTTTATAAGTTTTAAATAAGGATTATATAACCTATAGATAAGCTTATTACTTAACTTTTTTATAGTATAGTTATAAGGATTTATTATTACTATAGACTACTTTTTACTAACTTTATATTCTCTAAATACTAGGCTATATTAGCTATTTACTTATATGATTCCCTATTATTTTCCCCTTACTAAGAATACTAAACTAGCTTCTTATATATTATTAAAATAAGCTTAATATTTAGTTTTAACTTAGTTAACTTACCTCTTATATAAGCTTAGCTATTATTAACTTATTTTTATTTTTAAGAGAGTAGCTTTATTTTTTTTTACTTATATTTTAGCTACTATAAGTAGTATAGGTTTAATTACTTAACTAGTTTTTTTTAAATAAAGTTAACTATAATAAAACTAACTATATTATATTTTTTAGTTTACTATAAAGGAATATAATAATCTTTAAGTTAAAGATTTATTAATATAAATTAAAAAATATATTTTTTAAAAATACTACTAAGAGTATATCTTTTATTTAGTAAAAATAATTAAATTTAGTATTTTTAAGTAGATTTTATAGTAGTATAAAATATTTAGTATAACTAAAATAGTATAATATATATACATAGTAAGCTATATATTATAGTAAGCTATATACGTCCTCCTACCTTTCTACCTTTTATATAAGTAAATTTAACTTTAATATATAAAATTAATTAAAACTACTTATTATCCCCTTCCTTATTACTATCCTAAACTACTTTATAGGTTTATATATTATATTTAGTCTTTCTATAATTACTATATTATTATATATATAGTTTAGTACCTTCTATATAACCCTCCTTTTAAGGGTTATTCTTCCCTCTAGTATTAATACTACCCTTTTCTATTTATAGTACCTCTACTTTAGTAGTATTAAGTAACCCTCTAAGATATAGTTAGGTCTTTTTTACCCTCTAGCGCTTACTTAGTACCTTTATCCCTATATAAAGCCTATAATTCTTAACCTTAAAAATAGTAACCCTATATAATAACTTACTAATTCCTTTAGCTTAGAGGTTAGTAAAGTTATATATTATTACTAATATAGTACCTTTAGGTACTTAGATCTTTTTTTTAAGGGAATTAGTACTTTATATACCCTCTTTTACTATAGATAGTATCTTTAGGTTCTAAGAGCTTTAACTACTTAAATATAAGCTTAGTAGTATTAGTATCTTTAGCTTAAAATCTAGGTAAGAAATAACTACTTTAGGGTTAAAAGGTATAAGGCCTACCTATCTAAAACTAGCTTATATATTATTTTTATTTATTAGAGTAAAAAATACTACTTTAAAGGTAAAAAAAAAGTTATCTTTTATAATATATAAAATCTATATTTATATTATCTTTTTAATTTCCTTACTATATAAGTATTTTAATAGGCTAAAGTACTCTATATTAAGAGGCTAAAGCTTATATAATAAATAGGGAGGTATATAAAGAGTAATAATATTTTATTATTTATAATATTTATTAAAGTCTATTAATTTATAGCTATTATAGCTATCTAAGATTAAAAGATAATAAGTACCTTTTATATAAGACTTTATATACTAATTAAAGTACTTTAGTTAATCTAAGCTAATTTTATTTATTATTTATCTATTTTTACTTAAATAAATATACTATATAGCTAAAAATTAGCTATTAGTATACTAAGAGATGAGGTAATATTTACCTTTTATAATAATATATAGAGGTATTACCTAGCTATCTATATATATACCTTAAATAATAGAAACCTATTTATAATTACTAAGCTACTTTATATAAGGCCTTTCCTTATAGTTAGAAGTTATAATAACCTTTATATATAATAATATTCCTATTAATAAGCTAGTCTTATTAAAATTATAGATATTATAATCCTATATCCTATACTTTATAATTATATTTTATATAAGTATAAACTAGCCTTATATAATTATAGGATCCTTAGCTAAGGCCTTTTAATAGTTAATTTAATATTAAAATTATATTTTTAATTAGGTTTATTATTATATAAAGTTCTTTACCTATTAGGGTTTAATATATATTATATTATATTTAGAAAGGAGTTAGTTAGCTATATCTTATATATCTTTTTATTATAAAAGAAAACCTTAATTAATTAAGTTAATAACTTATTTAAAAATTACCTCCTTTTTTAATATAGTTAACTTTATTAATTTTAAATATATCTTAGCTTATAGGAGTATACTAGCGTATTATATATAAAGGGTTAATTTAAAGACTTTAAAGTTAAAGGTAACACTTTATATAGATATTTTTAGGTTATTTTAAAAAGCTTAGAGGGTAAGGATAATATAACTTTCTTTAAAAAAAGAATTTATATTTATATATAGAGAAAAGTAAGTATAAAAGTTAAAGAGGTAGAAAGGTAGTAGATATATATAGCTTACTATAATATGTAGCTTACTATATATATACATTAGTCTAAGCTATATTCTCTAAAAAGAGTAAAAAATAGCTTTTTACTAAAGGGTATCTTTTTAAGTAATATTACTTCTTAATTAATATAAGATATTTTTAAAAAAAAGTATAATTTAAAGTTTACTTAAATACTTAAAATAAAAACCTATATACTTTTAGTTTATAAATACTTTATCTTAAGTATAAGCTTACTTAAAATATAGCTTTTAATTATTAATTATATTTTATATAATACTAATAACTTAATATAAATAACTAAGATTATTTAAAAAATAGCTTTATATATTATTATTATTTAATTTTATACTAAAAGTAGTATAAATATTAAAGTTTTAGTATTTTTAAATAAACTAATAAGCTTATTATACTCTTAAGGCTAAATATATTTTATAGAGATATTAAAAGATTAAGTATTAGTTATTAAACTTTTTATAAAGTTTTATTTAGGCTTTCTTAAAAGCTTCCTTAGTCTTAGTAAAAATAATATACTTTTATATTATAAAAACCTTATAATAACGTAGTTTATAAGCGAGTAAGCTATATAAGCGAGTAAACCACTTTTTAGCACCTATACAACAAAGTATAAGAGAAATTAACTATAACGCCTTAAATTAATTTAAACTATTTAGAATCCTCTTTTTTAGAGGTAGATTTAACTTTCTAATACGTATAAGTATTATAGCTAGTCTCTCTATAGATACTATATTATTATATATATATTTTTATCCTCCTTACACAACCACTACTTTAACCTATTTCTACTTATAACTACTCTATTATATCTATTTAAGACTTTAAATCTTTTACCTAACTAATTATAAGTATTTTACCTTTCTAAAACTATTTTTTTTTTATATAGCGATAGTAGCTTATACGCTTATTTACCTCTTAATACTTAGTTATTTATACCTATAGTAAAACCTAGTTATATACTACTACTATAATTCCTTTTTTTAGCTACTATATATATATAATAATTAATATTAGGGAGCTATTTTAATATTATATAATATAATTTATAATAAAATTAGATTATAAAGTAAATTTAATTAGGTTATTTAGCGTCTTTAGGACCTAAGCTAGTAGTAAGCTAGTAGAAAAACCTAGAGGTAATAGCGTCTAAAGCTTTATATCTAGCTATAAAATTATATATTCTAGGTTATATAGGATAAGGCTAGTTACTCTAAAGCCTACTTAAATATTTAATATTATTATTACTTTATTATATGCCTTATAAAAGGCTAGAAGGAAGTCTTCTTTTATAATATATAAAATATACACCTATATAAGAACCTTAATTTCTTAGCTATATACTTATTTTAAGGGACTAAAGTACTTAATATTAAGAGGCTAAAGCTTATATAATAAATAAGGGGGTATATAGAGTATAATAATGTTTTACTCCTTATAGTATAGCTTAAAATTAATAAAATAGTAGCTTTTATAGCTATTAAGGATAAGGAGGTAGTAAATACCCTTTATATAACTCTTTATATAGAAATTAAAGTACTTTACTTATTCTAGGCCTTTATTATTTATTATCTAACTATTTTCTATAAGTGTAATTACCTAGTTAGGTAAGAAGGGGTTATTATATATCTAGAAGTTAAGATAGACTTTACCTATAAAGATAATATATAGTAAGATAGAATAGCTATATAACCTAATACCCTAGATTACTATAACCTATTCCTAATTCCCTTATTATACTCCTCTAGGCTTACTACGTTATTTAGAGGCTATAATAATTATTTTAGAGGATATTTTACCTATTATAAACCTAGTCTTATTAAAGTTATAGATATTAGTATTATCTATATTATACTTTATAATTATATTTTATATAAAGGAAAACTACATATAATATATATCTAGATCTTTATAAAAGACTCTCTAATAGTTAATTTTTTAATTAAAATATATCTAAAGCTTAGGTTATTATTATATAAAGTTTAAAGCCTAGTTTATTCTAACGCGTTATATATTATAGTTATAAAGTAGTTAATTAGCTATTTCTTAAATAGCACTTAGGTGTAGTAAAAATACTTATAAATCTAGGTTAATAATATATTAGATAATAGTCTCCTCTTTATATAAGGTTAACTTTTAGTTATATAGTTATATATTACATCTAGTAGGTTAGCTAGCTTATTGTTATTAAAGAGTGGCGTAAGATACATTATAGTATAATATAGCCTCTTATACGCTTAATTTTAGGTTTAATTTAAGCGTATTAAGCGCTAGGACTAAATTGCTTTTGTTTAATTATTATACTATAGTTATAGGTAGAGAAAAATAAAGGGAAAGGTAGGTTATATAAAATTCTATAAAAGTAGCTTACTTGCTTATATAGCTTACTTGCTTGTAAACTACGTTATATATAAAAAGAAAGTTAATTAATAAGTATATTAATATAGGTTTTATTTTTATTACTAAATATAATTATTACTTATATTAATAGTTAGTAACCTTTATTATTAGACTTATTATTATTATTACTATAACTATAATCTTTAATTTACTTTTATTTAGCTTTAAATATAATATTAAAATTAATATAGTAAATATAAAATTATTACTAAATATTTAAAAACTACTTATTTAGTATAGTTTTATTTACTTATTATAGTTTATAATAATAATAGTAAAATAATAAACTAAGTATTAGTTTATAAGTTAGTAAATATTTACTAAGAGAAACTAAAAACCCTTTAATCTTTTATTATTAATAAGACTAAAGGTAGTATTATAAATAAATTTAATATAGGTTTACTTAGTAGCTTAAAAAAGAGAAAGCTTAAAGTAATTAATATTATAAGTATTATTAAAGCTAATTACCTCTAAGAATTACTATAAGTAAGCTAAAAAGTAGGCCTACTACTAGTCTATAATAGGAATAGCCTTAAGTAGGAAATTAATATTTTAACACCTATCTTTTTAGGGTATTTTTAGTACTAACCTTATTTAGCTAGTCTATACGCCTACCTATTTTAAACTTATAGTTACACTTACTCTTACCTACTTATTTTTTAGACTTATAGTATTATATATTAAACGTATAACCTCTACTTATATAGGGTAACTTATAGGGTACTATATATATATAATAGCCTAACTACTAAGGTATCTAGGCTTATAACCTATAAGTAACCTAAAAAGTAAGCCTACTACTAGTCTATAATAAGAATAGTCTTAAGTAAGAAATTAATATTCTAATAATTACTTTTATATTTTAAAATAATAAAAAAAGGTTTAAATAAAGCTAATAAAGTAATTTAGCTTATTATTTATTTATTTTACTATATATAAGATATTTTACTTATTAAATAGCTTAATTAATATTAAAGTTAGTAAATAACTAGCTAGTTTTTTTTAGTTTATATAAGCTTTAGTATTATAGATATTTTACTATATAAAAAAAACCCTAGAAATTATTTTTAAATAATAATATATATATTATATACTTAAATACTAACTTATTAGCTAGTTATATTAATTATATTTATTATAGGCTAAATATATTTATAGTAAAAAAAGTAAATAAATACTTTAAGAGTAAAGCTATAGTTATATTAACTATACTATAAGTCTTAATAATAGTATAATAGTTATTTTTTTTTAAACCTCTATAATAATTATTTATTTATACTTACTTTTTTAAAACTTATACTATTAAATACTATTATTATTTTTAATAGTTTAAGGCTTTTAAATTAATTATATTAAAAGATATATTATATAATTTAACTTTAAGCTTTATATTAATTTTACTTTATAATACTAAATCTATTAGCCTTTATAAAAGTATTAACTTAGTTAAAGAAAGCCTTAAGATTAAGCTTTAGATTACTAAGAATTAGTAAGTTTAGGATTTTAACTATAAAGAAAAAAAGATTAGTTACTTAGGGTATAGTAAAAGACTATAGTTTAAAAAAATACTTTACTTTAAAAAAAGGATTACTATAAGAGAAAATAAGATAATAAGTTAACTTAAAAGCCTTAAATTTTTTACTATTAATAAAAATATTTTTATTAATAAAAAAGTATTATTATAAGTTATTAATTAGTCTTAATAACTTATTAAGTAATCTTAAGAGTTTATAAAATAAGCTTAAAAGTATTATTAAATTACTATATAGTAAGTTAAAGAGATTACTAAGACTTTTTACTAAAAAGAGAGGGGTTATACTCTAAAAAAAGTTATAAAAAAGTAGTTACTTAAGCTTTTATTATTTTATAAAAGAAATTATAAGTAAAATAAAGTCTAGGCTTTAAAGTAAAGTATTTACCTATAAGAGGGTATATATTTTATAATAGGTTAACTAAGAGTTTTATAATAAGGTTATATTACTCTTTAAGATTACTAACTTTATAAAATTAGCTAACACTAAGGTAACTATTTTTAGATAAAAGAGATAATATTAGTTAAGTAAATAATAGTAAAAGGCTATAATTAATTAATATTTACTTATAAGTAATATAACTAGTAGTAGGAGGGTAATAAGGTTAAGGTTAGTATAGTAAGTTATTTTTTTTTAAGGTTTACAAACTATAATAGATAAGTAGTATAGTTATAAAAAAATAAATAATATAAATAAATAGTAAAGGGGAGATAGAAAAAGTAAAATACTCAATAACTATAAGTTTAGTAGAGTTTTATTATACTAATAATAATTTTTTTAGCTAATTAAAATAGTAGATAGTAGTACCCCTATAAGAGTAGTACTTATATATTAATATATAGTACCCCCCTATTAATTCCTACTAAAAAATAAAAGACTTATATATAGGATAGACTAAGATATACTCTAGGATAGACTTCTATAGCTCTTTAGTAATTAACTTATAAGTTAGGCTTATTAACTCTTAGACCTAATAATATTATTTACTTATAATACTTTTTATAATACCTTTTAGATATCTACCTTGAAGTTTATTTAATAATCTAGCTATATAAGCTACCTAAATAACCTTTAACTATTTAACTAATTACTAAGTAATCTTTTAATATATACCTTAGTTTACTATTACTAAGTATTAAACCTTAACTATACTTTTAGTAGAAACCCTACTATTAGATATCTAACTATAATATATCTTTAGTATTATTTATCTATACTTATAATATAAGTACTAGGTAAGCTATAATAAGCTACTTATAAGGGTTAAAAGTAGACTACTATATTAATATAAAAGTAAAATAAAGAATTAAATAAGGGTAAATAAGTTAAATACTTAATTAATTTAATATATCTAAGTAAAATAATATAACTAAGCTTATATATAAGATAAACTAGAATATATTTTAGAAAAGACTTTTATAGCTTTTAAATAATTAACTTATAACTTAGTTTTACTAACTCTTAGAGTTAATACTATTATTTACTTATAATACTTTTTTAAAATATCTTTTAGATACTTATTTTAGAGTTTCTTTAATAACCTAGCTATATAGCTTACTTAAATGCCTTTTAACTAATTAATTAACTACTAAGTAATCTTTTAATATATATATTACTTTACTATTCCTAAGTATTAAACCTTAACTATATTTTTAATAAAAACCTTATTATTAAATATTTAACTATAATATTTTAATTATTTTTATTAAATAAATTAACTTTTAATACTTATTTAATAGTAATTAAATAGAATATTATCTTTAAATACTTTACTTAAGGTTTACCTTTAAAGATTAACTTTTAGTATAAGTAAATAACTATAAAGGGTTAGTATTACCTTCTAATAGGTATATAGTAACTTTATATAATTTATCTAAGCTAAGAAGGGAGACTAAGAAGAAGTAATAAGTATATACTAATTAAAAAGGTTTTATATATATATAATTTATATATACATTAGGCTTACTTTAGACTTAAGTAAAAAAGCTATAGTAGGTACTACCCTACTATATTTACTATAGTATAGCTTATAATATATATTTCTCTCTCTTAGGTTATTTACTAAAGGTTATAGCTTAACTAGTTACTAGTAGTTATATATATAAAATTAAAAAAGTTTTATTTATAACTTTTTTTATAGGCTACTATTATTTTTATTTTTTTACTTTTTTTACTAGCTTGTTTTAAGATATTATAAGTATCCTATTTATTATTATTTTATTATATTTTTTTATACTACTATAGTTACTAACTATATATTTTTAAGTATAGTAACTTATTAAATTTTATAGCTATAAGTATTTATTTATAAAATTTATATATATATATATATATATATATAATTAGTCTTTAACTAACTTACTTTTTCTATAGCCCCCTACTATTAATAAATCTTTATCTTTAGTAGTTTCTAAGGACTATAAGGTCTTTATACCTATTACCCCCCTCTAGCCTCTATTACTACTACTACTACCTCTCTTATATTTATTATAAATTATTTTAATAATAAGATTATAGAGCTAAGTTAACTTATCTTAGAAAAATAAAGATAATATTACTACCTATAGGTCTTTACTTATAAAGAAGTATTAAGTTAAGCCTAAGTATTTACTTACTAAATATAGTATTAAGTAAAATATCTTTTACTAATAGTATACTTATTACCTACTATATAAGCTTAGTACCCCCTACTATACTAATAACTTAATAGCTAATAACTACTACTATATTTATTATACTAAAATTAGTTATAGTTATATTTTTATATATTTTTATTATTTTCTTTATATATTAATTATTTTATTTATATATTAATTATTTTATTTATATATTAATTATTTTATTTATATATTAATTATTTTATTTATATATTAATTATTTTATTTATATATTAATTATTTTATTTATATATTAATTATTTTATTTATATAGTATAAATCTTAGTATATTTCTTCTTAGCTTTTTAAGTTATATTTAATACTACTATTACTACTATTAACCCCTCTACTAGTAAAAAGGAGGTATTAGCCTACTACTAAGCTACTAAGGCTTAAGAAGCCTTAGTAGTTATAGAGTATATAGTTTATAAAGCTAAGAAGTCCTCTATATATAAGTCTATATCTATACTTATACCTTTATTTATACCTATACCTCCTTTCTTAGTATTTACTACTACTACCTATACTACTACTATTACTATTAATATAGTTTATACTAAAGTAGCTTTTTATTTTAGTAGCCTTATAGCTACTTAGAGTAAGTACTTTATTATAGTTATAAAGAGTATTATTTACTTTTATAAGACTTTTTATATATTTACTTATTTATTACCTTAATATTATTAACCTTAAGTAGTTTATAGCCTTTATTACTACTTAGCTAAGCCTTAGTCTTTCTTTAGGCCCCTATAGCCTATCCCTTAACCTAAGAGACCCTTAGTAGGGGGTTTTTTTATTATATACCTTATATATTAGTTTTATATAACCTCTTTACTTTATACTCTATAAGGCTTAGTTTATTTTTTTAAGCTATAGCTTATTATAAGTAACCTAAAAAGTAGGCCTACCACTAGTTTATAATAAGAATAGCCTTAAGTAAGAAATTAATATTCTAACACCTACCCTTTTAGGGTATTCCTAGTACTAACCTTATTTAGCTAGTCTATATACCTACCTATTTTAGACTTATAGTTATACTTACTTTTACCTACTTATTTTTTAGACTTATAGTATTATGTATTAAATATATAACCTCCGCTTGTGTGGGGTAACGTGTAGGGTGCTATATATATGTGATAGCCTAACTACTGAGGTATCTAGGCTTATAACCTATAAGTAACCTAAAAAGTAGGTTTACCTCTAGTCTATAATAGGAATAGCCTTAAGTAGAAAATTAATATTTTAATACTTATTAATAGAGTTTTATATTTAGTCTTTTTTATATATAATTATATTATTATTTATATATTTATAATATCTTTATTATTTTTAGTAATAAGCCTATATTTAGCTTTAAAATTATTAAGAGCTTTTATATTTTTAGTAGGTTTACTAGCTCTTAGGTAGGGTTTATAAACCCTTTTTAGTATATAAAAACTTATTATATTTTATTTTTACTTTAGCTTTATTATTATACTCTTATAATTTTTTTTTTTTACTATTTTTTTTACTTTACTTAATTATTAGTAATAGTTATATATTAGTTATATATTAACTAAGTAAGGGGTTATTTATAGTATAGTAGAGGAGATTAATATAAAAGTAATTATAAATCTCTTTTATTATATTAAGTTTAACTATAAAAAGGCTAATAACTTTAATAACTTAGTATTTATAATGTAGTTAGTTTAGTTTTTAATTTAGTCTTAGTAAGTAGTAGTTATATATAGAAAGCTAGGCTTTATTACCTTTTTAAAAGTATTTTACTAGGCTTCTTTATTTATTTATAAAGTCTTTTATATATTACTAGGTTACTATTATTACTATTTAAACTATAGTAATTACTTTTATTATTCTTTTTATTAGTTACTTTATAACCTTCTTATAGGTATTATATACTTTTAGTATATTTTTATAAATAATAATAAGTTTAATATAGTAACTATACTTTATAAAAAAAAGGCTTAGTCTTACTATAGTAGCTAGTTTATTATTAATTATTAGTTAAGTTACTAAGGTTTAGTAGGCTTAGTTCTTTTATAAGTAGCTTATATAGGTATATAGTATTATTTAAACTTCTTAGATAAAATACTTAGTTATACTATTACTTTAGGGGTAATATAAAGTACTTAGTTTTTATTTTATACTAATAAGTATATAAAACTTATATTAAAATTTACTTATTTAATTACTCTCTTAGTTACTAACTATACTTTATAGTATACTATAAAATTAATAGTAGTAGTTTAAAACCCTTTTAGTATAAGCCTTTACCTCTATAATAGCTATTAGTTTAAGGGTTACTAATTTACTTAAGTAGTTTATAATTACTTATAAGTATATAGTACTATTAAAGCTTAAGGCTAAGAAATCTATAATAAAGTTTATTAATAAGTTACTTTTTAGTTACTTAGGTATACTTAGGGGTTATAAAAGCCTTTTTTTTACTTTATATTATACTTTACTACTCCTATATATATTATAGTTATAAATAAAGTATTATACTATATATACTTAGTTTAGTTAATAAAATCTTTATAAAAGTATCTCTAAGGTACTATATTTACTTAGGTACCCTATTACTAGTAGGTTATAACTATACTAAATTAACTAGGTATATAGAAAGTTATTAAAGAACTTTAGGTTACTATTACTTAATACCTATAGCCTCTCTCTCTAAGTAAGCTACCTTATATTATTAATTTAGTAGTCTATAACCTAAATACATAGTAAAAGAGTAGAGGGTAAAGAGTACTCCTTATCCTTAACTACTTTATATACTACTTAAAATACTTTATCTTTATTTTATATAGTATTTTATAGATATTAAAGTTTTTTATTATTTAAGATTACTATATATAATATAAATAATATATTTATAGTATAGTAAATACTTATAAGTTAAACTATATTAAAGATTATTTATATTATTTACTTTTACTTATAGTTATTAATATCCCCTATAGTAAGTATATTTTACTTATATTATAAAAGTATATTTAGTATACTAGTATCTCTACCTAGGTAGTAAACTATATAGAAGTTATATTCTACTAGTATTTCTACCTATTAGCTTTAATATTCTATTAGCCTCTACTTTATTATAAAGTACTTAAGGGACTTATAGTTAACTATTACTATAAAGGGGTTTTTTATACTTTAAAGCTTTACTCTCTATATATAAAGGTAGTTTAATACTACTAAAAGTTCTTTATTATAGATTAAATAGTTATACTATACTACTATAAGTTTATATAAGTAAAATATAATAGGTTAATACTCTTTATTTTTATTCTTTTATATAAGGGTATTACTTAGGGTAAATCCTAAGTAGTTAGTCTTAATAAAGGTAGATATATTAAGATTAAAGTTTCTTTATAATAAGGCTATAATAAAGCGCTTTTTAAGCTTCTTAAAGGTACCTATATACTCTATAGTTTATATAAAGACTACCTCCTTTTTTATAAGCTAAGTTAGTAGTTTTATAATTTTAGTATAATTAAGAATAAATATATAGTAATAGTTAGTAAACTCTAAGAAGCTTTTTACTCTTTTAATAGATTATAGTACTAACTACTTATAAATAGTATATACTTTTTTAAGGTTTATAAAAATATCTTTTTTTACTTTAAGGATAAACCTTATATACTTTACCTTTTTTACTAAAAAGTTACTTTTACTTATATTAAAGCTAAGCTCTACTATATAAAGCTTTTTAAATACTTACTATACTTTTTATTTATAGTTTTCTTTTATATTATCTAAGTAAATAAGAATATTATTTAAGTAAGTAATAATAAAGTTATTAAAAACCTCTTAGAGGGTATTATTAATAAATTATTACTAACCTATAAGTATATTAGTTAAACTAAATAAGTATATAAGCTACTTAAAGAGTTTATATTATATTTAAAAAGTAGTTTTATATTTATTACTCTATATAATTTATATTTTATAGAAAATAGTTATAATATTAACTTTTATATACTATTTTACTAATTCTATATAGTAGAGGGTTTTTAAGATTAATAGTAATAAATACTAGTTTTTTTATATAACTATATTTAATATATAGTAGTTATAATAAAACTATAGCCCTCTACTTAGCTTTTAGATAAATAGTATTAGGGTACTTACTACTAAGCTACTTACTTAAATAAAACCTTTATCTAAGAGGTCTTTAAGGGTTTTCTTTAAAACTAATAGCTCTTTTTTTAATATACTATAGAGAAAACCCTAAAGTAATATAGTATTAGGCTTTAGTTTAATATAGTAGTTTTTCTTTTACTATAAGGGTATAATTATAGAGGTATTTAAGTTAAAGAGGTTATTAAACTTATTATATACCTATTATAGTAAAGTTATAATTTTTACTAGCTACTTTACCTACTTATTTATATTTAGTTAAAAAGCTTTTTTTAAATTTATTAAGCTTACTATTATAATTTAAAAAAAAACCTATAAGTCTTTATATAGTCTTTATCTAGGTAGGTAGTAGTAAGTAGTACTTTCTTTATATATTACTTTTTAGTATATAACTATAAAGGCTAGCCCCCTAACTATATATATTACTTAAATCTTATATACCTTTACTAATTTTTATTAGTTAACTAAGTATAGTATAAAATATATATACCTATAGTAAATAGTTTATTTTATAGTATTATATATTATATAGTTATACTTTATTTAAGGTTTCCTTAAGAATATATTTATAGGAATTAATAGGGGGGCACTATATATTAATATAGGGGTACTACCCTTATAAGGGTACTGCTATCTACTATTCTAATTAGCTAAAAAAAACAGTATATCTCTATAAAGGTAGTAAGCGTAAATACACTAATATTATAATTCTACTATTATATTAAGCTAAATTAACTACTTAACCTATATTACTATAAGAAATAGGCTTTAGAAGTAGCCGTTTTTATAGCTATAAAAAGGGCCCTCTCTAAAGCCTATTTCCTATAGCTATAAAAAGGGCCTCCTCTAGAGCCTATTTCCTATAGCTATAAAAAGGGGCCTCTCTAGAGCCTATTTTCTATAGCTATAAAAGGTATCTCTATAGCTTAGTTTTTATAACCTTTCCTATATTACTTAACTACTTTTTATAATACTTATAATATAGTTATATAGATTTATTATTACTATAGACTATTTCCTTCTTACTCTATATCTTCTAAATACTAAGCTATATTAGCTATTTACTTATATAATTCCCTATTATCCTCTCCTTACTAAAAATACTAAACTAGCTTTTTATTTATTACTAAAATAAGCTTAATATTTAACTTTAACTTAGCTAACTTACCTCTTATATAAGCTTAGTTATTATTAATTTATTTTTACTTTTAAGAGGGTAGCTTTACTTTTTCTTACTTATACTTTAGCTATTATAGGTAGTATAGGTTTAACTAACTAACTAACTTTCTTTAGGTAAAACTAACTATAATAAAACTAACTATATTATATTCTTTAACCTACTATAGAAGAATATAGTAATTTTTAAGTTAAAGATTTATTAATATAAATTAAAAAAAGATATTTTTTAAAGATACTACTAAGGGTATATCTCTTACTTACTAAAAATAGCTAAATTTAGTATTTTTAAGTAAATCTTATAGTAGTATAGAATATTTAATTTAACTAAAATAGTATAGTCTAGGCTATATTCTCTAAAAAAAGTAAAGAATAGCCTTTTATTAAAGGGTATTATTTTTTTAACTAAGTAGTATTACTTCTTAATTAATATAAAATACTTTAAAAAAAGTATTATCTAAAGTTTACTTAGATATTTAAAATAAAAACCTATATACTCTTAGCTTATAAATACTTTATTTTAAGTATAAGTTTACTTAAAGTATAGCTTTTAATTATTAATTATATTTTATATAATATTAATAAGTTAATATAAGTAATTAAGACTATTTAAGAGATAGCCTTTAATATTATTATTACTTAACTTTATATTAAAGATAATATAAATACTAAAGTTTTAATACTTTTAAATAAAGTAATAGGCTTATTATACTCTTAAAGGTAAATATATTTTATAGAGGTATTAAAGGATTAAGCGTTAGTTATTAAACTCTTTATAAAGCTTTATTTAGGCTTTTTTAAAAGCTTCTTTAATCTTAATAAAAATAATATACTTTTATATTATAAAGACCCTATAATATATATAAAGAGAAAGTTAATTAATAAGTATATTAATATAAGCTTTATTTTTATTACTAAGTATAACTATTATTTATATTAGTAGCTAGTAGCCTTTATTATTAAACCTACTATTATTACTATTATAGCTATAATCCTTAATTTACTTTTATTTAACCTTAAGTATAATATTAAAATTAATATAGTAGATATAAAGTTATTACTAAATATCTAAAAACTACTTATTTAGTATAGCCTTTATTTACTTATTATAGTCTATAATAATAATAGTAGGGTAATAAACTAAATATTAGTTTATAAGTTAGTAGATATTTACTAAAAAAAACTAAAAACCTTTTAGTCTTTTATTATTAATAAAACTAAAGGTAGTATTATAAATAGATCTAATATAAGTTTATTTAGTAGCTTAAAAGAGAAGAAGCTTAAAGTAATTAGTATTATAGGTATTATTAAAGCTAATTACCTTTAGAAATTACTTTTATATTTTAAGATAATAGAGAAAAGTCTAAATAAAGCTAATAAAGTAGTTTAGTTTATTATTTACTTATTTTACTATATATAAGATATTTTACTTATTAAATAGCTTAATTAATACTATATTTAATAAATAATTAGCTAGTTTCTCTTAGTTTATATAAGCCTTAGTATTATAAATATTTTACTATATAAAAAAAAACCCTAGAAACTACTCTTAGATAATAGTATATATATTATATACTTAAATACTAACTTATTAGCTAGTTATATTAATTATATTTATTATAAGCTAAGTAAGTTTATAGTAAAAAGGGTAAATAGATACCTAAAAAGTAAAGCTATAGTTATACTAACTATATTATAAGTTTTAATAATAGTATAATAACTATTTTCTTTTCTCTTAAGCCTCTATAATAATTATTAATTTATATTTGTTTTTCTAAAACCTATACTATTAAATATTATTATTCTTTAGTAATCTAAGACTTTTAAACTAATTATACTAAAAGGTATATTATATAATTTAGTCTTAAGCTTTATACTAATTTTATTTTATAATACTAAATCTATTAGCCTTTATAAAAGTATTAACTTAGTTAAAAAAAGCCTTGAGGGTAAGCTTTAAATTACTAAGAATTAGTAAGTTTAGAATTTTAGCTATAAAAGAAAAGAATTAGTTACTTAGGGTATAATAAAAGATTATAATTTAAAAAGATACTTTACTTTAAGGGGGGATTACTATAGGGGAGAATAAGGTAGTAAGTTAACTTAAAAACCCTATATTTTTTATTATTAATAAAAATATTTTTATTAATAAAATAGTATTATTATAAACTATTAATTAGTCTTAATAATTTATTAAGTAGTTTTAAAAGCCTATAGAATAAGCTTAAAAATACTATTAGATTACTATATAGTAAGTTAAGAAGATTACTAAGATTTTTTACTAAAAAAAGAGAGGTTATACTCTAAAAAAAAGTATAGGAAAGTAGTTACTTAGGTTTTTATTATTTTATAAAAGAAATTATAAGTAAAGTAAAGTCTAAGCTCTAAAGTAGGGTATTTATCTATAAGAGGGTATATATTTATTAGTAAGTTAACTAAAAGCTTTATAATAAAGTTATATTACCTTTTAAGATTACTAACTCTATAGAATTAGCTAACACTAAGGTAACTACTTTTAAATAGAAAAATAATAATAGTTAAGTAAATAATAGTAAAAAGCTATAATTAATTAATAGTTACTTAATATACCTATATAGTAAGTAAGCTAATATAGTAAGTAGGCTACCTCCTTATTATACCTTAAAGGCTACTTTTTTACCTATTTATTAAAAATTAAAATTAAGCCTAAAAAAGGTCTAGGTTTAAGCTATAAGTAACAATAAAAGTTAAATACTAAGAAATAATAGTATAAAAAATATTATTTTACTCTAACCCCTATATCTCTTATCTAGGCCTCTAGATAAGAAGTAAGCTTAGTATATATAGGTTAGAGAGAGATAATATTTTCTTTATTATTAATTCTTAACATCTAACTCTTATCGTTATATAATCCTAAAAACTAGGTCTTTTTTAGTTAAGAATTTAGTTTTTAATAAATAGTTAGAAAAGGGGCTTTTTCTAGTAATAAGAAGTAGCCTACTTACTATATTAGCTTACTCGCTATGTAGGTATATTATAGGTAATATAACTAATAGTAGGAGGGTAATAGGGTTAAGGTTAGCGTAGTAGGTTATCTTTCTCTTAAGGTTTAAAAGCTATAATAAATAAGTAGTATAGTTATAAAAAGGATAAATAATATAAATAAATAGTAAAGAGAAAATAAAAAGAGTAGGATACTCTATATAGGTTTAGTAGAATTTTATTATACTAATAATAATTGTTCTAGCTAATTAAAATAGTAGATAGTAGTACCCCTATAAGGGTAGTACCCCTATATTAATATATACTACCCCCTATTAATTCCTATATTTATATTAAGACTATATATAATATATATATATATATATATTAGTAGTAGCTACTTAGTTTAAAGTTAAATACTACTACTCTTTTAGCTATAATACTTACTAATTTATCTATAAATCCCTTAAGAGGGATTCTCTATTATAAAATATATAAAAAGCACTATATATATATAAAGTTATAGTTTACTATTATATAAGTATTATAACTAGTATTTATAAGGGTTTAAATAGAGGTTTTTTTATTAATATAGGTATCTAATAGTATAGCTAGTCTAATATTATAACCTAATAAGTTATAAGTAATACTAGCTCTACTAAAGGCCTAGAAGCGTAAGCAGTATAGTATCTTATAGGGATAAAAAGACTAATAGGATAATACAGAAAGATAACTCCCCTAGAATAAAAAAACTATAGTATAAGTTATATAATAATAAAAAGGACTAATATATAATAAGTAGTCTTAGGATAAGACTAATATCTTTAATGTAGTCCTAGGGTAGAACTAATATTCTAAGAGTAGTTTAAGATACTACTAGAAAATAAAAGACTTATATATAGAACAAACTAAGATATACTCTAGGATAGACTTCTATAGCTCTTTAGTAATTAACTTATAATACTTTTTATAATACCTTTTAGATATCTACTTTAGAGTTTATTTAATAATTTAGCTATAACGTACCTGCATAGCAAGCGACGCAACAAGGCGAGCAACGCACTCCTTATCGCTAGGAAAAGCTAGTTTTCTAGCTATTTTTTAAAAAACAAAACCTTTACTAAAAAAGGTCTAGTTTTTAAATTATAGTAACAATAAGAGTTAGATTTTAGTAAATAATACTATAGAAAATACTATCTTACATTAATAGTAGTATCTCTTATCTAGGCCTTTAGATAAGGGATAAGCTATATATCTAAAGGTTATAGTAAGATAATAATTTCTATAGTATTATTTTTTATAATATAACACTTATCGTTATAGAATAAATATAGTTGGACCTTTTTTAGCTATAAATTTGTTTTTTAATAAATAGTTAAAAAACTAGCTTTTTCTAGCAATAAGGAGTGCGTCGCTCGCCTTGTTGCGTCGCTCGCTATACAGGTACGTTATAAGCTATCTAAATAACCTTTAACTATTTAACTAATTACTAAGTAATCCCCTAATATATATACTAGTTTACTATTACTAAGTATTAAACCTTAGCTATACTTTTAATAAAAACCTTACTATTAAATATTTAACTATAATATTTTAATTACTTTTATTAAATAAGTTAACTTTTAATACTTATATAATAGTATTTTAATAAAATATTTACTATAAATACCCTCTTATTAGTCTCTATTAGTAAGACTTCTATCTTAAATAATAGCTAAAGTCTAGCTTAAGAACTTACTATAACTAATAATATTACTATAGGTAACTATACTTTATTTAATATTAAACTTAATAATAATAAAGATATTACTTTTACTATAAAAGCCTATTAAAAGCTTTATTATACTACAACTACGGTTAAAAGAAATAAAGAATAAATAGCTACTATATAATAATATATTAAAAGAAATAATAATAATATAATATAAATATAAGCTATTATTAATAAAACCTTAGCTAAGCTAAAAGTAAAAAATTAAAAAGCTATATTCCTAAGATAAGAAGTTAAAACTCTTTAAGCTACTATTAATATTATTTTAACCTCTATTAAAGTTTAAAATAAGCTTAAGCTTAACTCCCCTAAAACTTATAATAATACTAATAAATAATTTAAAGAATTTTTAATTTAAGTATATACTTATTAGACTTTTTATACTATTAACTTTATAATAAAACTAAATAAGTAATCTATATAAGAACTTTTCTATATAGTAAAATACTCTCTTAGTTTAAATTATTTAAAGAAAAGTTTCTAAGAAATAATAGTAAACTCTAAAATTACTCCTATAAGACTTAGTTAATCTTTAAAAGTATAATAGGGTTTAAATATACCTTAAAGTTATTATTCTAAAACCCTAATAAAAATAATAAACTAAATAAGACCTAGCTAACTTATAATAGACTAAGGCTATATTTTACTATACTACTAAGTTTAAGTAACTTACTATTAAACTTAATATAACTAATAACTCCTTAATCTTTATATTTTACTTAAGACTAAAAGAAAATATTAAAGATAAACTTATAAAAATTATAAATATATTAAAAGATTAATATATATATATAGTAAGTTAGCTAACATAGTAAGCTAGCTACCTCCTTCTACCCTTCTACCTTTTATATAAGTAAATTTAACTATAATATATAAAATTAATTAAAACTACTTATTATCCCCTTCCTTATTACTATCCTAAACTACTTTATAGGTTTATATATTATATCTAGTCTTTCTATAATTACTATATTATTATATACATAGTTTAATACCTTTTATATAACCCTCCTTTTAAGGGTTATTTTTCCCTTTAGTATTAACACTACCCTTTTCTACTTATAGTACCTTTACTTTAATAGTATTAAGTAACCCTCTAAGATATAGTTAGGTCTTTTTTACTCTCTAGTACTTACTTAATACCTCTATCTCTATATAAAGCCTATAGTTCTTAGCCTTAAGAAGAGTAACCCTATATAATAACTTACTAATTTCTTTAACTTAGAGGTTAGTAAGGTTATATATTATTACTAGTATAGTATTTTTAAGTACTTAGATCTTCTTTTTAAAGGAATTAGTACTTTATATATCCTCTTTTACTATAGATAGTATCTTTAGGTCCTAAAAGCTTTAACTACTTAGATATAAGCTTAGTAGTATTAATATTTTTAGCTTAAAATCTAAGTAAAAAATAACTACTTTAGGGTTAAAAAGTATAAAGCTTACTTATTTAAAACTAGCTTATATATTATTTTTACCTATTAAGGTAAAAAATACTATTTTAAAGGTAAAAAAAAAGTTATTTTTTATAATATATAAAATTTATATTTATATTATCTTTTTAAATTCCTTACTATATAAGTACTTTAATAAGCTAAAATACTTTATATTAAAAGGCTAAAGCTTATATAATAAATAAAGAGGTATATAAAGAGTAATAATATATTATTCTTTATAGTAGTTATTAAAGTTAGTTAATTTATAACTATTATAACTATTAAAGATTAAAAGGTAATAAGTACCCTTTATATAAGACTTTATATACTAGTTAAAGTACTTTAGCTAATCTAAACTAATATTATTTATTATCTATTTATTTTTACTTAGATAAATACACTATATAGCTAGAAATTAGCTATTAGTATACTAGGAGAGTAAGTAATATTTACCCTTTATAATAATATATAGAGGTATTACCTAGCTATTTATATATATACCCTAAATAATAGAAACCTATTTATAATTACTAGGCTACTTTATATAAGGCCTTCCCTTATAGTTAGAAGTTATAATAACCTTTATATATAATAGTATTCCTATTAGGAAGCTAGTTTTATTAAAATTATAGATATTATAATCCTATATCCTATACTTTATAATTATATTTTATATAAGTATAAACTAGCCTTATATAATTATAAGATCCTTAACTAAGGCCCTCTAATAGTTAATTTAACGTTAAAATTATATTTTTAATTAGGGTTATTATTATATAAAGTTTTCTACCTATTAGGGTCTAATATATATTACGTTATATTTAGAAAGGAGTTAATTAGCTATATTTTATATATCTTCTTATTATAAGGGAAAACTTTAATTAATTAGGTTAATAACTTATTTAAGAATTACCTCCTCTTTTAATATAGTTAACTTTATTAATTTTAAATGCGTTTTAGCTTATATAATACATCTAGTGTATTAGTCTTAGAGTGTTATATAAGGGATCTTATAGGTTTAGGCTACTTTTTATATAGATATTTTAGGGTCTTTTTTAATAGCCTAGAGGGTAAGGATAATATAACTTTTAATTAAGGTAGATTATATATTTATACGTAGAGGAAAGTTAGTGTAAAGGTTAAAGAGGTAGAAATTAGGAAAAGTAACTAGCTTACTATGTTAGCTGGCTTACTATGTATATATATTATTTATATATATTAAATTTACTATTAAGATTAATATCTATCTATATAAATAATAAAAATAAAAAGGTAAAGTATAAAGACTAAATACTAATACTAGTAAGAGCTATACTTAAGGACTAAAACCTTTAAATTAGTAAAATAAAAGACTATAAAAACCCTAAAGTAACCTATAACTAAGTACTTTATAAAGATATTATATAAGACCTATAGATATTAATATAGCTAAATAATAAAGTAATAGGCTACTATATAATATTAGAAATATATAATACTATAATTATAAAAAAATAAGATACTATATAAGTAACTATAGATAACTAAAGAGATAATATAATAAGCTTTTACTAGAAAATATTAAAAAAGTAAATATAGCTACTAAAGAGATACTATATAACTAAATATTATAGACTATATACTATAAAAATAACTACTAAGTTTATAGGGATAGTAAAAAGTAAATAAAATAGTACCCTAAGGTACTAAAACCTAAGACTATTACTATAACTTAATAGTAATAAAAAATAGTTACTAAGGAGATTAATAATAAGATTAAGAATAAACCCCTTATTAAAAATAATTTACTAATACTATAATTACTTAAGCTTATTAGTATAAAATACTATTATAATTAAATAATTATCCCTAAATACTTTTATAATAAAATAACTAGTAATAAAGAGCTAACGTTTAAACCTATTACCCTAAAAGAATATAACTAATAATATATTATAATTCTTAGTAAAGCTTATTATAAAAAAAAGTAACTTAAAAAACTTTAGTAAACTACTACTCTATAAACCTTAGTAAAATAACTTAATTAATAAATCTATATATAAGGTAATTAAAAAAAACTATTTAAACTAAAGATAATCCTCTAAAAAGAAAGTATACTAATAAGGATAGTTATAGTAAAAAGAAAATAAGTAAAAAAAATAAGAGTTTTATTATTATAACTTACTATATATAAATAAACCCTATAAAACACTAAACTATTAAAATTAAAAGAATCCTTAGATAAGTTTACTATACTAAGTAAACTTAAATAATAAACTATAGAGTAACTAGTAGAATTACTTTTTATTACTATAAGATAGACTAAGTTATAAACCTAGTATATTTAATAATAAATATAAATACTACCTACCTTTAATAGTTAGTTAAATAAAGATTATAACTCTAATAAGCTATTAGTAAAGTAAACTTATATAGACTTTAATAATAACCTTTTAGTTACTAAGGAATAAGAAAAAGTATAACCTAAGGTATAATAAAATACTAATAACTAAAGCCTTAGCTTTTATAAGATAATAAACCTAAATATTAATAACTAGCTAAATACCTTAACTAAAAAAAAACCTATCTTTAGAGATAAAGAACTACTTAACCCTTAGAATACCTTTTATTACTAACTATTTTAGGTTAACTATATTTATAATAACTATAAATTCTATAGCTTTAGTAAAAAAAAAATATAATTTTTTTTTAAGATAACCTATAGTAAAAGAAACTATTAGATAAGTTTATAAAGCTAATAACTTATATACTTAGGAAGTATAAAAGTACTAATATAATAAAATTATCTTTACTTTTAGCCTAAAGTAACTCCTAAGATATCTTAATAGTATAATATAATACTAGTTAAATTACCTTTATAATAAATATAAATACTACTATATAGAGAAAGTAAAAATATAGTAGAAATAGATTAAAAAGGCTAGACTTTCCCTACCTAAGATAAAAAATAAATAACGCTAACTATAAAGGGACTATAGATAGTAATAAGCTTAAAAATAACTAAGATAAGATCCTTATATACTATAGTAAAAATAAACTATAAATACTTACTCTTTAATATTAAGATTAAAGAATAACTTACTAAGGTTATAGTTAATAGTAGTATATAAGTAAACCTAATATTACTAAGGTTAGTAAATTAGTAACGAATTTAATAGAAATTTAAATCTAAACTATATAACCTATAAATAATAAAAAGAGAAGTAGTTATATATAATAAAGGATCTATTAATAAAGAGACTATATAACTTTCTATAAATATTTAAGATTATTATAAATAACTAGTTTTTAATATAACTACTATAGAAGGGATAAATATTATTTTTAGTATTCTATAGTTATAAAAGAATAAGCTTAATATAGACTAGAGAACTAGCTAACTCTGGTAAAAAGATTTAACTATAAGGTAGTATTATATACTATAACCCCTAAGTAAATCTAAGTAACTAAGAAGATATATTATATTTATTAAAAGGATTAAGCCTATAAGAGACTAATAATTTATATCTATAGTAACTATTAAAAATATAATATAAGAAAAAAGCTATATAAGTAATAGAAATATAATATAAAAGGGTGTTAATATAAAGGATTTAATAGAGGATAATCTTGATACTATACTCCTTAAATACTATTAATATATAAAGCTATTTACTAAAGAATTAAAAATAGGCTTACTAAAATATAGACTATATAACTATAAGATTTAACTACTTAAAAGTAAGTACCTAAAGCTTAAACCTATTTATATATTAAACCTAATAGAAAGAGAAATACTTAATAACTAACTAGATAAAAACCTATAAAAAAGTTATATTAAATTATTAGAATTACTAGTAAAATAGTATATTTTATTTATATTTAAAAAAAATAAAAGATTATAATTATATATTAACTACTAGAAACTTAATAATATTATAATTAAGAATAAATACTTACTACTATTAATCTTTAAACTTTAAAACCTCTTATATAGTATAAAATAGTTTATAGTACTTAACCTTAAGGAGGCCTATAACTTTATCTATATTAAAAAAGGAAATAAATAAAAGGTAGTATTCTAAACTAAATAAGGCTTATTTAAAATACTTATTATACTTTTTAGACTTACTAATATACTTACTATATTCTAAACTATAATTAACTAGTTATATACTCTAAGAAAAACTAAATATCTATATTATTTATTATCTTAATAATATCTTTATTTTTTTAAAAAACTTTAAGGAATATAAAGAATATATATACTAGGTACTTAATAAGCTTTAAAAAGTAAAGCTACTAGTTAAATTAAAGAAAAGTAAATTCTATATATAGAAAGTTAACTACTTAGGATACACTATTATACTAAGAGAAATATAAATATAAGCTACTAAAATAACTATAGTATAAGAATAGCTAACACTATAAAATATTAAAAATATTTAGTAATTTAATAGATATATAAACTTTTATTAAAAGTTTATTAAAGGATTTAGTAATATTACTTAACTAATATAATAACTTACTTAAAAAAATACTAAGTTTAAATAAATAAAAGAATATTAATAGTTATTTAATAAACTTAAGAAACTTATTATAATAGAATTAGTTTTTATAATCTTAAATCTAAAAAAATAATTTAAAGTTAAAGTTAATACTTTAGACTTTACTATAAGAGGATAGTTAAAATAATAAAATAAGTAAGAGAAATTATACCCCTATATATTCTTTTTAAAAGTATTTATAGGATTTAAACTAAACTATTAGATCTATAATAAGAAACTTATAGTAATTATTTATATATTCTAAGAATAAAAACTATACCTATTAGAAACTAAATACTAAGTTACTATTTACTTAGATTATAAAAACTTTATATACTTTATAATATCTAAGGTTTTTAATAAATAATAAATCTAATAGTTAGAATTCTTATTAGAATTTAATTTTAAGATTATTTATTATAAAGGAATAGAAAACAAAAAAGCTAACGCTCTTAGTAAAAGACTAAACTATAAAGTTAAGGTTTTAGAGAAAATAAGAGTTATTCTTAAAAAAAATAATAATAGTAATATTATACTAGCTTAAAAGCTTATTATAATTAGTATATATATTAATATTAGTATAACTAAAAAAATAATAGCTAACTAAATATATAAGATATATAAAGCTAAAGTATATAGATACTAAGGAGTTATAAAGATATATAAGTAAATATAATAATATTATAATATATAAGTTATATAATAAAAAGTAGCTAAAGTAATTAAGGACTATAATATATATAAGAAATCTAAAAATAGTCTATATAAGCTATATAGACTTATTTAACTATTACTAATACTACTAAAAGTATAGTACTTAATTTCTTTAGACTTTATTATTAAACTACTTAAGTTAATGTTATAAGTAAGAGTTAACACCTTTAACTCTTATACTTCTTTACCTTATATTTCCTCTATTATAGAGATTTATATAAGGGATATATATATATATATAATCTACTTAACTAGTAGATTGATATATATATTAATTACGTAAGCAGGATTCTTACGTAATATAAGACTATCTAGAAGATTCTAAGAGAAGTAAGATTAACTTCTCTTCCCCTCTTTCTAACTATCTAGGTTATTACTTTATCTATTACTTTAAGTTAAGGTTATTATCTTACGTAACTAGGCTTACGTAACTAAGGGTTTATTTCTATGTAGCCTACGCAAGTATGGAATATTCTAGTAAGCTAGTTATATGTATATAAGGATAGATATTTCCTATCCTTTATCTCTCTCTAAGCAAGCAACTCCTATAGTAACAATCTAACTACTATACTCTCTTTAACCCTCTTCTCTTAAATAACTATTCCTCTTCTATAAAGAACTTAAGATACTACACCTAATTAAGGGACTAAGGGTATTACTATTTCTACCTATAGGCTAAAAATACATAAACTTTAATTTTAATTAAGGTAGTATAAAGACTCTTAGTCTTCTTAAGTTATTATAATTAGGCTATAAATTAAAAGTAAAAGGCTTTAGTTTAACTAAATTAAGGTTTAAAAGTAAAAGTAAAAGCTATATATAAAAGTTAACTTATTTATTTACTAGTTAAAAAGAAGTATTTACTTATATTTCTTTTAGTTAAAGTCTTTATTATTTAAATAAATAAATAGAAATTCTATAATTTTAGCTTTTTAGTTTTTATTTAATTTACTATAAATACTTTACTTTATTTTAATTATCTTTTATAGTTTTTATTAATCTTTAAAAAACTATTTTTTAAATTAATATTATTATTACTATAATATACCTACATAGTAAGTAAGCTAATATAGCGAGTAGGCTACCTCTTTATTATACCTTAAAGGCTACTTTTTTACCTATTTATCAAAAATTAAAATTAAGCCTAAAAAAGGTCTAGGTTTAAGCTATAAGTAACAATAAAAGTTAAATACTAAGAAATAATAGTATAAAAAATATTATTTTACTCTAACCCCTATATCTCTTATCTAGGCCTCTAGATAAGAAGTAAGCTTAGTATATATAGGTTAGACAGAGATAATATTTTCTTTATTATTAATTCTTAAAATCTAACTTTTATTGTTATATAATCCTAAAAACTAGGTCTTTTTTAGTTAAGAATTTAGTTTTTAATAAATAGTTAGAAAAGGGGCTTTTTCTAGCGATAAGAAGTAGCCTACTTGCTATGTTAGCTTACTCACTATGTAGGTACGTTAGCTTATTTTTTCTAACTTTTAATAATTTTTCTTTTTATATTTACTTTATTTTATTTTAGATTTAGATTATTATATATTTTCTTTTTACTTTTAAGTTTTACTTAAGAGAATCTATAGAGTATATACTTTAAATTAAGTAAACTACTTTATTTACTAAAGTATTATATTAATTAACTTATTATACTTAGCTATACTTAGTAATAATTAGTTATTTATATGTTTATTAGGAGCTTAAAATTAATTTATATTAATAAGCTACTTTTTATTAAAGTAACTTATTTTTTTCTTAGGTAAATCTCTTTTTATATAAAAGCTTTTAGTAGACCCCTATATATTTTACTTATTTAATAAAGACTTTTAAAGTTAAAGAGTTGTTTTATAAACTATTATTAGTAGTATAGCTAAAATCCTTTCATATAAATTTTAAAATTTAAAACTAAACTAATTATTAGTAGTTATACTTTATTATTAGTATAAGTTAATACTATTTAATTAAGCTTTTTAATTTTTAAAAAAAAAGGTTTTTTAACTTTAGAGGTTATTATCTTATTTAACTATAGCTTTAAAAAGATCTTACTATTAATTCTTAGATATACTTCTATTAATAAATATATTTAAGAAAAAGTAAAATAAATATTATACTTTAAAAGACCTTTTAATTAATACTATTATATAATATTAAGTAGCTATAAGAATCTTTATATTTTACTAAGCTTTTTTTTAATAAATAAGTTTTAGCTAATAATAACTTAATTTAATAAATAAAAAAAGAAGAAGCTTATTACATATTATTATAAGTTTTTGAGAAATAATAAGGTTTTATTAATTATATTAAAAAGTTTATAAATTATTATATTAATATATAAGTTTAGTATACTTTTAATTATATACTTATAATCTTATAAATTATAGATCTTTAAGTTAAAGCCTAAGGAATTAAATATAAAGCCTTAAGTATATTATTTTAAAAGTTTCCAAGTTAAATTATTCTTTAGCTTAATTAGTATATTTAAAGTAATATTTTAATTTTTATCCTTTAACTAAAGTTTTATATTTAACTTTTTTATTTTTTTAATATTAAAGTTAATAGTATAAAAATTAAAAATTAAAGTAAATTTACTATACTAAAATTATTATTAATAAGTATTATCAAAGTCTTATTTTACTATAAGTTATATAGTATTATACTAATAAAATCTTAATAACTTAAACTCTTTACTAATTTACTAAATTTAATTTACTTAAAAAGATTTACTTAGCTTAAGATTTTATATTTAAGAGATATTTTAGCCTAAATTAACTTAAAAGTTAATTATTTTATTACATATCATTAATTACAACTATATTAAGATAAAAGTTAATAGTTAAGCACTATAAATTAATAGATAAGTATTACCCTTATATAGGCGCTACTGTCTACCTATTTAATTAGCTAAAAGAATCTATACTTTACCCTAAAGGTAGTAAGCGTAAATATACTAATATTATAATTCTATTATTATATTTAGCTAAATTAACTACTTAACCTATTTCTTATAGCTATAAAAAAGGCCCCCTCTAAAGTCTTCCCTACTTTTACTTCTACTATAAGTTTTACAAAAGTATATATTTATATAGTTTTATAAGTCTTAAATAGAGACTATATAACCTATAGATAAGCCTATTATTTAACTCTTTTATAGTATAGTTATAAGGATTTATTATTATTATAAACTACTTCTTCCTAACTCTATATCCTCTAAATACTAAGCTATATTAACTATTTACTTATATAATTCTTTATTATCTTCTCTTTACTAAGAATACTAAACTAACTTTCTTTTTATTTATTACTAAAATAAGCTTAATATTTAGCTTTAATTTAGTTAACTTACTTTTTATATAAGCCTAGTTATTATTAACTTATCTTTATTTTTAAAAAAATAGTTTTACTTTTTTTTACTTATACCTTAGCTACTATAGGTAGTATAGGTTTAACTAGCTAACTAGTCTTTTTTAAGTAAAGCTAGCTATAATAAGACTAGCTATATTATATTCTTTAGCTTACTATAGAGGGATATAATAATCTTTAAGTTAAAGATTTATTAGTATAAATTAAAAGAAAATATTTTTTTAAGATATTACTAAGGGTATATTTTTTACTTATTAAAAGTAGCTAAATTTAATATTTTTAAGTAAATTTTATAATAATATAAAATACTTAGCTTAACTAAAATAGTATAGTTTAAGCTATATTTTCTAAGAGGAATAAAAAATAACTTTTTATTAAAAAGGATAACTTTTTTTATTAAGTAGTATTACTTTTTAATTAATATAAGATACTTTTAAAAAAGTATAATTTAAAGTTTACTTAGATACTTAAAGTAAAAATCTATATACTCTTAATTTATAAGTATTTAATTTTAAGTATAAGCTTACTTAAAGTATAGCTTTTAATTACTAGTTATATTTTATATAATATTAATAAGTTAATATAAGTAACTAAGACTATTTAAAAATAGCTTTTAATATTATTATTATTTAACTTGATATTAAAAATAATATAACTACTAAAGGTTTAATATTTTTAAATAAAGTAATAGGCTTATTATACTCTTAAGGGTAAGTATACTTTATAGAGGTACTAAAAAATTAAGTATTAGTTATTAAACTTTTTATAAAGCTTTATTTAAGCTTTCTTAAAAGTTTTTTTAGTTTTAGTAAAAATAATATACTTTTATATTATAAGGACCCTATAATATATATAAAGAGGGGGTTAATTAATAGGTATATTAATATAGGCTTTATTTTTATTACTAAGTATAGCTACTACTTATATTAGTAGCTAGTAGCCTTTATTATTAAACCTACTACTATTATTACTATAGCTATAGTTTTTAATTTATTTTTACTTAGCCCTAAGTATAATATTAGAATTAATATAGTAAATATAAAGTTATTACTAAATACTTAAGAACTATTTATTTAATATAGCCTTTATTTACTTATTATAATTTATAATAATAATAATAATAAAGTAATAAACTAAGTATTAATCTATAAGTTAGTAAATACTTACTAAGAGAAACTAAAAACTCTTTAATCTCTTATTATTAATAAAACTAAACGTAATATTATAAATAAATTTAATATAGGTTTACTTAGTAGCTTAAAAAAAAGCTTAAAGTAATTAGTATTAACGTACCTATATAGTAAGTAAGCTAATATAGTAAGTAGGCTACCTCCTTATTATACCTTAAAGGCTACTTTTTTACCTATTTATTAAAAATTAAAATTAAGCCTAAAAAAGGTCTAGGTTTAAGCTATAAGTAATAATAAGAGTTAGACTCTAGTAAATAATACTATAGAAATTACCTTCTTATTATAACCCTTATCTATAAGGCTTCTACCTTATTATAAGGCTTAGATAAGCTATATAAGGGTTAAAGTAGAATAATAATTTCTATAGTATTATTTCCTAGTACTTAACTCTTATCGTTATATAATAAAGAAAACTAGGTCTTTTTTAGTTAAGATTCTACTTTTTAATAAATAGATAAAAAAGTATCTTTAAGGTATAATAAGGAAGTAGGCGATTTGTCCTAGTGGGCGACTTGTTATGTAGGTACGTTATCTTAAAAAAACTATATTAATATTTTATATACTTTATATTTTTATATATTTAAATAAAGAAAGAATTATAGATTTTTAATTAAAATCAAAAAAGCTTTAGTAAGTAATAGTTATAATTACTATTTTTTAAACTAAGGTAAGTCTTCTTAATATAATCTTAGGTATTAATTTAATCTTTTTCTTATTAACTAATCCTTATAAAATAACTTACTTTATAAGTTTTAGAAGTTTTTAAAAACCTTTTTAGTTTTCTTATATTTTATATTTTCTTATATTTATTTACTTTTAGTTTATTTAAATATAAAAGTAACTTTATTAAAAGAAATTAGTATTTAAAATAAAACTTAGTTTAAGAAAGTAATTAGTATAAGAACTAGTTAAGGGTAGTTAGCTCTTAGTAAAGCTTTATATAAGTTTAATAGAGTTTTCTTGAAAAGTAGTCTTTAGCTAATAAGTTAAAAAATTATAACTTATTAATAGTATTAATTACCTATAGTAGTATTAAATTATAGTTAATAGTTTAGTAATAGTTATATTATTTAAACTATTTAATACTATTTTACTTAAGGTTATTAATACTATAAAGCCTCTAAAAATAAGGTCTTAGAGGAGAGGTAGTAGTAATTAAGGTAGTAAAATAAGGAGTTTAATTAGTTATCTTAGATATATAATTAAGTATATGAGAGAAAGAAAGTATTTAAAGTATTAAGTTATAAAGAAGGTTAAATAATTAAAAATACTAAGTAATACTAAGGTAGGTTTATCTATTTATTATTAATAAAAGAGAAAGTTAAAAAGTTATTAGTAAAAAAAAAAGTTATTTATATATATATTTTTTATAGATAGCTAGCCTATAACTTTAATAAAAAGGTATATCTAATAAAAAGAAAAAAGATTAAGATAGTAAATTACTACTAAGTAAGTTTATTTATAGTAAATATTAATACTTTATTTTATAGCTAAGTTAACTTTTCTATTTTAATTATTATTATTAAATAATTTCTTTTTAGGTTATCTAATTACTTTTTTTAATTTTCTTTTTATTTTAGTAAAAGAGAGATAAAAAAACTTTTTTTTCTTTATAGCTTTTTAAAATATATATACATATATATATTTAACCTTTATATATTAGATTTACTTTTTAATTTTTACTTTATTATAGTTTCTTTATCTTTTAATCTCTAGAGGGTAAACTAGTATTATATTAATATACTTTTTTAAAGTTACTTAGCATCCTTAGCTTTTATTAACTTTTTACCTTAGTAAAAATAAAAGGCTTAGTATTTTTAATTTTAAGTTTAAAATATAAGCTTTAGCTTTATTATTATATAGGTTTTTTTCTTTTAATTACTATTTTACTTAATAATTAATATTTACTTATAATACTTAAAGATTATTTTTATTTATTTTTTAGATCTTATAGAATAAATTTATTTTAAATTTAAGCTTTACTAAACTTTATTAAACTCAAATAAGTAATAGATTATAAGTATTTCTTAGTTATTCTTTAAATAGCTTATAATTTTTTATTTATCTTTTAAAGCTATATAATTAATAAATTAACTTTTAATTAATATATATTTATTTAGGAAAACCTTATAGGTTATCTTAAAACTACTATATAGTATTTTGAGTTTTATCTTTAAATAATAAATAGTTTATTAGCTTAATTAAAAAGTATTTAAAATAAAGTATTTTATAATTACTACTTTTAATATATTTAAAAGAATATTAGTTTAATTAAAACTAAAACTTATAGTTTAAAACTATTCCCTAAGTTTATTTTTTCTCTTAAATAATTTTAAGATTACTATAGTAATTATCTTTTTTATAAAAGTATTTAGTATAATCTCTTTTATCTTAAGTATTAAGAGATTATTAAGGCTACCTTTAGCTTTAATTTATTTATATTTAGTAAATATAAGTAATAGTAAGTAAGTAGTAGTAGGGTTTTATTTTAGTTTCTCTTAATATTAAATCTTTAAATAGTAAAACTTTCTCTTTATAAGCTTTTTTTTAGATAATAATAAATAGGTTTAATTAAAGTAACTTATCGTCTTAAGCTAATAATACTAAAAATACTCTTTATAATAATACTTAAATAAATATTAAAAATAAAAACTAATAAACTAGTATTATAAATTAATATACTAGCGTTACCTTTATACTAGTATTAATACTTACTTCTTTAATTAGTTAAAAAACTTATTATTAGTACTCTTAAATTCTATTAAACCTATATAAAGTATTTTACCCCTTTTCATCTCCCCTTTATATTTTATTTATATTTTTCTTTATAAGTATACTATTTATCTATTATAGCTTTTAAACCTAAAGAAAAAGATAAGCTACTATACTAACCTTAACTTTATTACTCTCTTACTACTAGTTATATTACCTAGAAGTAACTATTAATTAATTATAGCCTTCTATTACTATTTAGCTAAGTACTATTTTCTCTCTCCTTAGAAAGTAGTTACCTTAGTATAAACTAATTCTATAGAGTTAGTAATTTTATAGAGTTAATAATCCTTAAGGGTAGTATAATAATAAGCTTTTAGTTAACTTACTAATAAATTTATACTTTCTTATAAAAGATTACTATAGAATAAAACCTAGACTTTATTTTATTAATTATTTCCTTAGAGAATTAATATAAACTTAAGTAACTACTCTTTTATAACTTTCTTTAGAGTATAGCTTTTCTTTTTTTAATAAACTATCTTAGTAATCTTTTTAACTTATTAAATAGTAGTTTAATAGTATACTTTAGTTTATTTTATAAGTTATTAAGACTAATTAATAACTAATAACTATACCTTTTTATTAATAAGAGTTTATTTATAAATAATAAGAATTATAAGGTATTTAAGTTAACTTACTACTTTATTTATACTTATAGTAATTTTTTCTTTAAAGTAAAGCCTTTTTTTAAACTATAGCCTTTTACTATACTATAAGTAATAAATTCCCTTTTCTTTTTATATTTAAAATCCTAAACCTACTAATTCTTAGTAATTTAAACTAAATTTATAATACTCTCTTTAACTAAGTTAATACTTTTATAAAAGCTTATAAATTTAGTATAATAAAGTAGAATAAATATAAAGCTTCAAGTTAGATTATTTAATATACCTTTTAATATTATTAGTTTTATAAGCTTAAGCTTATATAAGGTACTAGTATTTAATAGTCTAGATTTCAAAAAAAAAGGTATAAATAGTAAATTATTATAGAGGCCTTAAAGGAAAGTAAGTAGCTATTATATTCTTATTAAAACCCTAAGTATAAGTAGTATTTATAAGTAACCTAAAAAGTAGGCCTACTACTAGTCTATATTAAAAATAGCCTTAAGTAGAAATTAATATTTTAATACTTACCCTCTTAGAGTATTTCTATTTTTAACTTTATCTCTAGCTAGTCTATACGCCTACCTATTTTAGACTTATAGTTATACTTACTCTTACCTACTTATTTTAGACTTATAGTATTATATATTAAATATATAGCCTCAACTTATATAGGGTAATATATAGGGAACTATATATATATAGTAGCCTAACTACTAAGGCATCTAGGCTTGTAACCTATAAGTAAGCTAAAAAGTAGGCCTACTACTAGTCTATAATAGAAATAGCCTTAAGTAGAAATTAATATTCTAATAGTATTATTATAGCTTTAGCTTTAAAGCTTTTATATACTCTTTATATTATAAGCTTACCCAAGTAGTTTAGGATACTATTAAAACTATAAGCTAATAAATTAAAGTCTAAGTATATAATATATATACTATTATCTAAAAGTAGTTTCTAGAGTTTTCTTTTACTTAGTAAAATATTTATAATATTAAGGTTTATATAGCCTAAAAAGGATTAAGTAAATATTACTTAACTATAGTATTAATTAAAATATTTAATAAGTAAAATATTCTATATATAGTAAAATAAATAAATAATAAACTAAATTACTTTATTAGCTTTATTTAAATCTTTTTTTATTATTTTTAAATATAAAAGTAATTCTTTAAGGTAATTAGCTTTAATAATACCTATAATACTAACTACTTTAAGCTTTCTTTATTTTAAGCTACTAAATAAATCTATATTAAATCTATTTAAAGTACTATATTTAGTTTTATTAATAATAAAAGACTAAAAAGTTTTTAATTTTTATTAGTAAGTATCTAATATATATATATAGTAAGCTACGCATTATAGTGAGCTACGCACGTCTACTACCTTTCTACCTCTTTAACCTTTATACCTACTTTTCTCTATATATAAACATAAATTCTTCTTCTAAAGAAAGTCGCATTATCCTTACCCTCTAAGCTCTTTAAAATAACCTAAAAATATCTATATAAAGTGCTACCTCTAACTTTAAAGTCCCTAAATTAACCCTTTATATACAACGCGTTAGTATACTCCTATAAGCTAAGATATATTTAAAATTAATAAAGTTAACTATATTAAAAAAGGAGGTAATTCTTAAATAAGTTATTAACCTAATTAATTAAGGTTTTCCTTTATAATAAAAAAATATATAAGATATAGCTAACTAACTCCTTTCTAAACGTAATATAATATATATTAAACCCTAATAGGTAAAGAACTTTATATAATAATAAACCTAATTAAAAATATAATTTTAATATTAAATTAACTATTAAAGGGCCTTAGCTAAGGATCCTATAATTATATAAGGTTAGTTTATATTTATATAAAATATAATTATAAAGTATAAGATATAGGATTATAATATCTATAATTTTAATAAAACTAGCTTCCTAATAGAAATATTATTATATATAAAGGTTATTATAACTTCTAACTATAAGGGAAGGCCTTATATAAAGTAGCCTAATAATTATAAATAGGTTTTTATTATTTAGAGTATATATATAGATAGCTAGGTAATACCTCTATATATTATTATAAAGGGTAAATATTACCTCCTCTCTTAGTATACTAATAGCTAATTCCTAGCTATATAATGTATTTATCTAAGTAAAAATAAATAGATAATAAATAAAATTAGCCTAAATTAGCTAAAGTACTTTAATTAGTATATAAAGTTTTATATAAAGGGTACTTATTACCTCTTAATCTTAGATAGCTATAATAGCTATAAATTAATAGACTTTAATAAATACTATAAATAATAAAATATTATTACTTTCTATATACCTCCCTATTTATTATATAAGCTTTAGCCTCTTAATATAAGGTACTTTAGCCTATTAAAATACTTATATAGTAAAGAAATTAAGAAAATAATATAGATATAGATTTTATATATTATAAAGGATAACTTTTTTTTTACCTTTAAAGTAGTATTCTTTACTTTAATAGGTAAAAATAATATATAAGCTAGTTTTAGATAGGTAGGCCTTATACCTTTTAACCCTAAAGTAGTTATTTTTTACCTAGATTTTAAACTAAAGATACTAACACTACTAAGCTTATATCTAAGTAGTTAAAGCTCTTAGGACCTAAAAATACTATTTATAGTAAAAGAAGGTATATAAAGTACTAATTCCCTTAAAAAAAAAATCTAAGTACCTAAAGGTATTATACTAGTAATAATATATAACCTTATTAACCTCTAAGCTAAAGGAATTAGTAAGTTATTATATAGGGTTACTATTCTTAAAGATAAAAACTATAGGCTTTATATAGGGATAGAGGTACTAAGTAAGCGCTAGAGGGTAAAAAAGACTTAACTATATCTTAGAGGGTTACTTAATACTACTAAAGTAAAGGTACTATAAGTAGAAAAGGGTAGTGTTAATACTAGAGGGAAAAATAACCCTTAAAAGGAGGGTTATATAGAAGGTACTAAACTATACGCGTAATAATATAGTAATTATAGAAAGACTAAATATAATATATAAACCTATAAAGTAGTTTAGAATAGTAATAAAGAAAGGGATAATAAGTAGTTTTAATTAATTTTATATATTATAGTTAAATTTACTTATATAAAAGGTAGAAAGGTAAGAGGATATACGTAGCTTACTATAATATGTAGCTTACTATGTATATACATTACTAGCTTATAAACTAAAACTTAGTTTATTACCCTATTATTATTATAGATTATAATAAGTAAATAAAGACTATATTAAATAAATAGTTTTTAAATATTTAATAATACCTTTATATTTATTATATTAATTTTAATTCTATACTTAAAGCTAAATAATAATAAGTTAAAAACCTAACCTATAATAGTAATAGTATTAGGTTTAATAATAAGGGTTATTAGCTACTAATATAAATAATAATTATACTTAGTAATAAAAGTAAAGCTTATATTAAGATATTTATTAATTAACCCCCTTTTTATATATATTATAGGGTTTTTATAATATAAAAGTGTATTGTTTTTACTAAGACTAAATAAAATTTTAAAAAAGCTTAAATAAAGCTTTTTAAAGAGTTTAATAACTAATATTTTATCTTTTAATACTTTTATATAATATACTTACCTCTAAAAGTATAATAAATTTATTACTTTATTTATTAGTATTAAAACGTTTATATTTATATTACTTTTAATATAGATTTAGGTAATAATAATATTAAAAGTTATTTTTTAAATAGTTTTAGTTATTTATATTAACTTTTTATTATTATATAAGAATAATTAATAATTAAAAGCTATACTTTAAGTAAGCTTATACTTAAAATGAAGTATTTATAAGTTAAAAATATATAGGCTATTACTTTAAGTATCTAAGTAAACTTTAAATAATATTTTTTTAAAGTATTTTATATTAATTAAAAAGTAATAGTATTTGTTGGTTTAACCGTAGTTTGTTAGAGGGGATATCCTAGTCTAATTGACGTGTCTTACACCTTGCCACTATTCACACACGTAGGGGGTGAATGATGGTATGGTTGTAGCGTGGTTTTTTTATTCTTGAAGGAGAGCTGCTAATGGACTATTTGTTGAAGGTGAGGATTCTGCCGCGGGCGGTGAGTCACGTGACTACACGTGACCCACCGTCCTTCCTCTACATCCTAACACTAGCAACTTTTTCCTTCTCGCGAAAACAGCTGCCTCTCCCTTTTCCTCTGAAACGTCTAAAAACGCAATAAAAATAGAAGCCTGAAAAGTATTACACTTTTTTAGGTTACGTGCCTAGAAAAACTATTCCTCCTCTATGATTAATTAATAGGTCCCTAGCGTAGTCTTACACCTTCTTAAACGCAAGGCGTTTCTCCTTGGCCGCAGCTATTAGAGGCGTATTTGCTTGTTAGAAGGACTTAACCACTGTTGGCTGGTGCCCTGTGAATGATGTACATTCACCTGTATCCTTCCCTTATATCTATATCCATACCTGCCTATCCTATATTCATGTTTACATTACCTATCCCTCTATATGTATCTTAGTTTTATTAGTTGTAATGAGGTTTTTAAGAGATTAATTTAGGGATGACTTTGTAAGTCTGTCCGCTAGGTTGTCT
Organism: Colletotrichum falcatum; assembly: GCA_019425465.1. Lineage (NCBI taxonomy): Eukaryota > Fungi > Ascomycota > Sordariomycetes > Glomerellales > Glomerellaceae > Colletotrichum > Colletotrichum falcatum. Next base: position 53,316 of record SWKJ01000094.1, on the reverse strand, counting down.
CCTCTACTAATCTATTACACTTTATAGAGCTCTCTTCTCTTGTATGACTGGCGGAGGGCCATAATATTAATTATAAGGCGCTTCTCCTGCGTAGTGCTAAGTTTAATAAGGCACTCATAGAGAGAGTATAAGTCAGTAAGCGCAACTGTGGGGATCGTGGGTATTCCTAGTTTGTTAGTGATCATAGCGAGGGTAGCGGAGATAGCGTAAGCTATATTAACTCCCGCAACTATACTGTACACTTTGCTAGCAAGAATGCTGCAGGTAACTCGCTTTAACTTAGTTAATAAGAAATAGATAACGTTGCCTTTAATAGTGAACTCACCAGTATTACTATTAATAGACTTGTTAGTAAGTATAATAAGAAAACCTAATTGTAAAGTTATATTGCGGTTGTTAGCGAATAAGCCGTCCATGAAAACAAATAGCTTAGTAGTGGTTAAGTCAAGCGGGATAAATCAAAGGCTGCGGTTAAGTAAGTTTATCTACTACTTTAATTAATAATTAAGTACCTTAATAGCCTTATTGTCAGGGTCTTTATACTGGGCTGTGGTGGATAGATTAAAGTAGGCCTCTAGTTAATAGATGGAGGTAATGTATGCTCCGCGAGCGCGTTGCTGAATGTAATCCTTTTTTATGGTAGGCGCGGTTAGGTTAACGAGTTATAGCTTCTTCCCTTGGCCCTTCTAGCGTAGAGTGATTGATCCGTTAGTAGAGTTAATTATGACGATGCCGCCGTTAAAGGTTAGTGGCTTGTTAGGTCTAAGGAAGGTCTTTGCCTTGGCGAGGAGTTTTACGTTAGTGAGCTCTTGGTCCTCTTGGTTAGAGAATTAGGTTATAGTAAGTCTGAGGGTGTCGTTAGTCTACATACTAATTAAGGTAAACTCTAGGTTAGTTAGAGATAATAGGAGTAAACAGGGGTTATATAAGGTTATCACTATATTAAGGTTGACCTTGTGATGGGTGCTGTAAGTAACCTACTAGTAGGTGCCTGCCTCTATGAGCCTATAAAGTAGTCGTTAAATGATCATAATAGATCCCTTAGGGTAGAGGTGGTGGATCTTGGTTGGAAGAAGGGTGTAGATTAGTCTCTTGAGTGTGTTGGCTGACTGGGTGTAGGCTTAGGTGATATTGCGGATCCACACAATCAGACCCTGTTGAATCAGTGATGGTGTAATCGCGAGAATTAATCGCTGACTTGCGCGCTGGATAGTGGGGGACTGGATAAGGATTTCTTCCTTACTATTATTAGAGTAACCCTGTATAATAAGGTGTGATTTCTTATATAGTTTTCTGTTGACATCCTTGACCTTGTGAACTATATAAGATTTGAAGATGTGGCTGGTGTGTTCTTTGGGGTTGTATTGGACGACTTTGAAGATGCTGTGGTTGATAAGACCTTGATACTCCTTGGCGGTTGACTCCTTAAAGGGCTAACCTAGAGTGGTGATGACTCCCTAGGCGCGTAAGGTGGTGGTAAGCTTTATGGCCTCCTGCTCCTTTAGCGATAAGAAGGTGTAGTGATTGCTGTTGGTCTTAGGTAGGAGTGTAGTGTTAGTTATAAACTTAACCCGTGGGTGCTTTGTGCCTTTGAACTGGGTCTTGTGGCGCGGTGGTGATGGAGGCGTAATTCCCTCTTTACTATTAGAGGTAGGAACGAGTGCTACCGCGTCTATGGTGGTCCTCTTGCTAGCTACGTTGCCGTTGTTATTATTAGAGACAGACTACTCATTGCTGACTGTGGCGAGCTTGTCTTTGTTGTTCTTGTTATAAAAGGGTTTAATAGAGGTAGATTAGAAGGTATATGGGCCGTTGACGTTGATAGTGTAGTTCTCGTTATTAATAGAGAGAAGTTTATATAGTCTAGACCAACTGCCTTTCTCACGCTAGATATAGACGTGGCTGCTAATTAGTAGTTTCTTTAGTGTAGTTGTGACAGGGCCATTGTGTGTATTTAACGCTTTGTTAACTTATTGGGTTGTAAAGTGCTTATAGAGGTTGTTGCTAGCCTTGCGTATGGCAGCCGCGCATTGGATAACGTTAGGTGAAGGTAGTGACTTGGTTGTTATGCGGGGGTAGGCGCCGAAGACAAGAAGGGTTAGGATGATACTATTAGGTCTTATAGTGTCGTTAATGGCCTTTACTGCCATCTAAAGCGCTGACTTACATAAGATACTAGGGCACTCTTTTCTAATGATGTTGTAAGCATGGTGGAGAATGGCGTGGTATCTCTTAACCTTTCTGATGTTGTAATATACTTTAACTAGTATAATTTTAACTTAAATACCCATTGTCTAAGCCTTGCGGTTAAACTCTATAGATGTAAAGTTACACCTAGCGTCTGCTGTAATAAAGTTAGGTGGACCTTAGTACACATTAATCCAGTAGAGGCGGATTACCTCCTACGTAGTCTTAGCGGATACATTGTAGAGAAAGTAAGCTACATTGAACGTGGTAGATAAGTCAATTATATAAAGGACTAGCTTGTTGCTATTAAGGTATATAATATTAATAATAACCTTATAGTTAAAGTGGTACTTGTTGTATAGGGTGAATTAAAAGTAAGAAGGAGTACTACTATAGAGTTAATAGTACTTGTAGTACTTAGTAAGTCTTTTAATTGCCTTCATCTTAACGTTGTTATAGCCTGCGTTGTGAAGAACCTTATAGAGCCGCTGGATCAACGGGTACCCAAAGTGACAATGAAGTTACTGAAGTTTAGCGGTGGTGAGATAATTATCTACTAGGCTTTGCTTAGGCAGTCTAAGCAGCATCCATAGGTGCCCCTATTTTCAGACAATAGGTACAACAACGTTGCCTTGCTAGAGTGTATTAGCAAGGTTATTAAAGCAAACAAGCAATCAGTCCATATTAGCTAAGTAGAGGAGGAATGGGGTGTTGGTCAGTACTACGTGAAAGGTAATGGACCTAAAGGGCGTAGTGACTATAATGGTGCTAATTAATGGTATTGCGTTGCCGTTACCAAATCTAACGTTAGCCTAGCCCTTGCCAGCATTGTTGATAACTACGTGCAACTAGATCTTTTACAAAGCCAAGGCTTAAGGGTAGCCCACTATTAAATATATCAAAGCTCCCATATCAGGCAGGATACCTTAGAAGATTTCTGCTAAATACCTCTCAAGGGTGAACGCAGTTACAGGAGTCTTTACAGTATCGTCGCGCGGGTCAACCTTAGTGAGCTGATAGTTAATGGATTAATCTGCAAGGTTAGCAGCGAGAATATTCCTATTAAGGGAGGTAGTACTAAAGAACGCAGTGGTTGTAAAGAATAAATCATTCAGCGGTCCTTTATCATCATTATTATCATTACTAACTATAAGTTCTTAAAAGTAATAGCAGAGGTCTTTATTATTGCTAGTCTTAACACCATTAGCAGCAGGTATAGGAGCTAATCCTTTGTATATAGTAAGGAAGGTAAGGTACTGTTAATACATGGCGCGCGGAGTATCTCAGACGTGCCGGTTGGCCTTAAATCAGTTGTATGCTTCTTATTGCTTATCAGCAGTGTGCTTACTTAACCAACAACCAGTCTTGTGGTAGACGTAGCACTTCTTGTTGCTAAGGTCACCTTAATAAGAGTAAGGAGGTCCACAGTTAAATAGGCAAGTGCCGCTGTTATTATTACTATTAAATCAGTTATTACATCCTTGACCGCGGTAGGTATGGTCAACCCAATACTGTTTGTTGGGTTCAATAGGCTAGCCAGAGAGGTAATAGGTAGCTTGCTCTTGTTGGACCGCAGTGCCCACAGATAAACGCAACTAGTTAGTAACGCCCTTAAGCGTAGACGCTAGGCTAAATAGGCAGAGTTCACACTCTTATACATTCACGCATACATTCAGAAGTTATATCCTAAGGACCTCATCACCATAGAAGTTTTCAGGTAGGGCACGCTAAATAATCACAAGCTTATTAATTAGCGCTTCAAGTATCTACAACTTGTTCTTGTTAGGGCTATCACGCGTAAGGCAAAAGAAGGTGGTCTCGCGCTACTCTATAAAGTAGGCCTAAGTTACTTTAGTATTCTTAAAGTAATTCTTAACAAGGTTAGCTATAGTAGTGAAATCCTTAATACCAGCAGCGCAGATGCATTAATAGTAGAAGGTAGTAGCCTTACTACAAAGCATTAGCGAGAAGGCAGGAGCTAACTAGTGGGTGTAGATGTTGACCTTGCTATAGTTATCTATAAAGATACTTAACTTCACGTTAAAGACGTTGTACTATTCGCCGCTGTATTTCATATCGTTGGTTAGTAACTTTGCAAGGTTAGTCAGTTACTATGGTGTAGGCCATAGCGCCAGAGACAGAGGTTCTGCAGGTTGGCAGGAGGTAAAGTCACGAGGTATAGCTAGTGCTGCTGCTTAATAGTGATCCTCGGCCTTATCTGTGTTAACAACTGGATAATAAAGTAGTGGTTAAACAGGTCCCGCAGCCAGACTATTCTATCCCACTGGTGGACTTGGCGGAGGGATAGTAGGGTACTGAGGTCTAAACTATGCCGATAGCGCTCCAGGCGGTTGGAGCGGTGGGAACGTCATGGCTAGTCGTTTAGATGCTGGATAACTGTACGTCGGTTAACTTATAGCAAGCTACTACTTAATCTCCACTATGGTGTACTATAATTAACTACTTTATAATTAACTGCTCTATAAGTGTGACTACGCCTGCAACTAACGTTATTACTCTAGGCTAATATGTTTACGTTAGAGGTTATAAATAAATCCCTTGCAATAATTAATAAGGTCGTTGAATTAGCTGGACTTAGCGTATAGGGCTTCTATCTCCTTATTAGTCTATAGGTGAAAGTAATCCTGCTTGATGACGTTGATAAGCTTGGGAGTAATAGGTTTGCTATCCTTAGAGAAGAAGACTCCCTAATAAAGAAGGAAGTCGCAGAAAATACCTAGTGCTTTTGAGTTAGCTGTAGAGAATAGCTCAACAGACTAATCCTTGAACTCGCGGCGATAGGCTTCCTATAGATCTCAACTATAGAGATCCTCTTCTTTCTAGATAGCTATCTAATAGGCGAGGTATAATAATACCTTCATAGGGTCTTTCTCATTGAGAAGGAGGTCGACGCTAAAGTAGGCGTAGTTAACGTACATCCTTATTAACGTGGGGATTAGTAGTCACTATAACTCTTATAAGTTTACGTTGTTGTTAGTGGTCGTTATGATGGTAGCGATAAGATAGGTTAGTTGTTAGGGATTTTTAATAGTAACTTACCACGTGACTTTTATAGTAATAAACTAGGGAGATAAGGAAGTCTCTATTAACACTTGTTGGTCGCAAACTTTTGCGATAGATAAGGTAGTGAGAGAGGTAAAGTTGTAAAGTTAATGCATAGTAAACCTTATTAATCTATAGTTAAAAAATCTAAATATTAATTAATGTTAATTTAACTGTAGTTTGTTAGAGGGGATATCCTAGTCTAATTAACGTGTCTTACACCTTGCCACTATTTATACACGTAGGGGGTGAATGATGGTATGGTTGCAGCGTGGTTTTTTTATTCTTAAAGGAGAGCTGCCAATAGACTATTTGTTGAAGGTGAGGATTCTGCCGCGGGCGGTGAGTCACGTGACCACACGTGACCCACCGTCCTTCCTCTACATCCCAACAGTATTTAATAATAAAAGTAATACCTTTTAATAAAAGATTATTCTTTACTTTTTTTAAAGTATAAAGCTTAAACTATATTATTTTAGCTTAGCCTAGTATTTTATACTATTATAAAACTTACTTTAAAATATTAAATTTAGTTATTCTTAATAAATACAAAGTATACCCTTAGGAGTATCTTTAAAAGATATTTTTCTTTAATTTATACTATTAAATCTTTAACTTAGAGATTACTATATCCCTTTATAGTAAACTAAAGAATATAGTATAGTTAGTTTTAGTATAATAAGCTTTATTTAAAGTAACCTAGTTAACTAGTTAAGCCTATACTACTTATAATAACTAAAGTATAAATAAAAAAAAGTAAAGTTACGCTACTAAAAATAAAAATAAGTTAATACTACTTAAGCTTATATAAGACACTAGTTAATTAAATTAAAGCTAAATATTAAGCTTATTTTAGCTATAAATAAAAGGCTAATTTAATATTCTTAATATAATAATAATAATAGAGAATTATATAAATAAATAACTAATATAGCTTAGTACTTAAAAGACTTAGAGTAAATAAGAAATAGTCTATAGTAATAATAAATCTATATAATAATATTATAAGTATTATAAAAAGTAGTTAAGTAATATAAAAAAAGTTATAAAAACTAACTTATAGGGATACTGTTTATAGCTATAGAAAATAAGCTTTAGAGGGGCTTTTTTTATAGCTATAAGAAATAAGCTCTAGAGGAGCTCTTTTTATAGCTATAAAAAGGGCCCCTTCTAAAGCCTATTTCTTATAGTAATATAGGTTAAGTAATTAATTTAGCTTAATAAAATATTAGAATTATAATATTAATATATTTATACTTCCTGCTTTTAGGGTAAAGTACTAGATTTTCTAACTAATTAAAGAGGTAGGTACTAATACTAGTATAAAGATAACACTAGTATATTAATTTATAATACTAGTCTATTAATTTCCTTAAAAGATATTAAAATATTATTCTAAATATTTAATTATTATATAATAAGTTATTAGAAATAATACTACCTATAGCTTTAAACCTAATAAATAAAAGTTAGTAGAGTTAAAAAGTAAAAAATAAGTATAGTTTTTAGTTAAAGTAGTAATTAAAGCTAAAGTAATAGTTAAAATAGAAATATAATTTAAAAATAGTAATTATTTCTTAATTAGTTTTATTTAGGTTAAGGTTTTTTATCTTTATATATAGTAAAAAATAGCTTAAGTAATAGTTTTTAAAAAAGCTTTTATCTTTTTATTTATTTATTTATTTATTTTAGTTTATAATATAAACGTAAGTCTTTATTAAGAGAATAAAGGCTTAAGCTAATTCTTAGTTTATTATTTAATTTATAAATCTAAAATACCTTTTTAAATATAAATAAATTAAAATAAAGAAAGAAAATAATAAAGAGTAGTTTATAGTTAATTACTAGTTCTTAAGATATATTTACTACTAAGATTAAGCTTCTCTTAGTATTAGCTTTTCTATAGTATCTTTAGGTTTTTTATATTTAGGTTTAATAAAATTAATTAACTATAATTTAATCTTAGAAAACCTAGGTAGCTTTAAGAGATTAGTAATAGGGAATTAATAGGGGAGTATAAGAAACTAATATATAAGTATATACCTTAGGGGGGTATAACTATTACCTTCTTTAATTAGCTAAAAAAATTATTATTAGTACTATTAAAGTCTAATAAACCTATATAAAGTATCTTACCCTTTTTATCTTCCCTTTACTATATATTTATCTTATTTATTTCTTCTATAACTATACTACTTATTTATTTTACCTTTTAAACTTTAAAAAAAAAATAACTTACTATATTAACCTTAACCTTATTACCTTTCTACTATTAGTTATATTACTTATAAGTAACTATTAATTAATTATAGCTTTTTACTAGTATTTAGCTTAGTATTATTATCTCCTTTATTTAAAAGTAGTTACCTTAGTATTAACTAATTCTATAGAGTTAATTATCCTAAAGGGTAGTATAACCTTATAATAAAGCTCTTAGCTAACTTACTATAAAATATATACTCTCTTATAGATAATTACCTTACTAAAAAACTTAAACTTTACTTTATTTACTATTTCTCTAAAGAAATAAGGATAACCTAGAGGATTATTCTTTTATAACCTTTTCTAGAGTATAGCTACTCTCCCCCTAGTAAAGAGTCTTAGTAACCTTCTTAGCCTACTATAAAATAGTTTAATAGTATTTTTTAGCTTATTTTATAGGTTACTAAGACTAATTAATAAGTTACTAAAACTAATTAAAGGCTAATAATAATACTCTTTTGATAATAAAAGTTTATATATTAATAGTAAAAGAAATAGGCTTTTTTAGTTAACTTACTATTTCTTTTACCCCTATAATAATTTTCTACTTTAAATAAAGTATTCTTTTAAACTATAACCTCTTATTATAGTATAAGTAATAGACTTTTTTTTCTTTATACCTAAAATCTTAAACCTACTAATTCTTAGTAATCTAAAGTAAACCTATAATACTCTCTTTAACTAAGTTAATACCTTAATAAAAACTTATAGATTTACTATTATAAAGAGATATTAATATATAAAAAGGGGATAAGTTATATAGTATTTATTTTAATATAACTAAGTTAAGAAGCCTAGACCTCTAAAAAGTATTAAAATTTAATAGTCTAGATCTTAAATAAATAGCTATTAACAGTAAATTATTATAAAGGCCTTAAAAGAGGGTAAATAGTTATTATATTCTTATTAAACCCCTAAGTATTATTAATATTATTATAGCTTTAGCCTTAAAGCCTTTATATACTTTTTATATTATAGGCTTACTTAGGTAATTTAAGATACTATTAAAACTATAAGCTAATAAGTTAAGATTTAAGTATATAATATATATACTATTATTTAAAACTAGTTATTAAACTTATTAATTACTTAGTAAAATATCTATAATACTAGGGTTTATATAAACTAAAAAAAACTAACTAAATATTTATTAACTATAGTATTAATTAAGCTATTTAATAAATAAAATATTTTAGGTATAGTAAAATAAGTAAATAATAAACTAAACTACCTTTTTAGCCTTATTTAAACTTTTCTTTATTATCTTTAAATATAGAAGTAATTCCTAAAGGTAATTAGTTTTAATAATACTTATAATACTAACTATTTTAAGCTTTATCTCTTTTAAGCTATTAAGTAAACCTACTTTAAATTTATTTAAAATACTACCTTTAGGTTTACTAATAATAAAAGATTAAAGGGTTTTTAGGTTTTTTTAGTAAATATTTATTAATTTATAAATTAATACTTAGTTTATTAGCTTATTGTTATTATTATAAACTATAAAAAATAAATAAAGGCTATACTAAATAAGTAGTTTTTAGATATTTAGTAATACCTTTATATTTACTATATTAATTTTAATATTATATTTAACGCTAAGTAAAAATAAGTTAAAGATTATACCTATAGTAGTAATAGTAATAAATTTAAAAATAAAAGCTATTAGCTACTAATATAAGTAATAGCTATACTTAGTAGTAAAAATAAAGCCTATATTAATATACTTATTAATTAACCCTCTCTTTATATATATTATAGGGTTTTTATAATATAAAAGTATATTATTATTACTAAGACTAAGTAAGCCTTTAAGAAAGCCTAAATAAAGCTCTATAAAGAGTTTAATAATTAATATTTAATTCTTTAATATCTCTATATAATATACTTACCCCTAAGAGTATAATAAGTTAATTCTTTTATTTAAAAGTATTAGTTAAACTATAGTTATTAAAAGGGGATATCTTAGTCTAATAAACGTATATTATACTATACTACTATTTATATATAGGTAGTAAATAATAGTATAGTTATAGTATAGTAAATCTATACTAAAGAAGGGCTACTAATAGACTATTTTCTAGATATAGAAGATTCTACTATAAATAGTAAGTTATATAACTATATATAACCTACTATCCTTCCTCTATATCCTAATACTAGTAACTCTTTCTTTTTATAAAAATAGCTAGCTCTTTCTTTTTATTAGTTTTATAGGGTCTAGCTAGAAAGGGTAATTACTACTAATTATTATATTATTACTAAGTAAGATAATAATAGAGAAGAAGAAGAAGAAGGGAGGTTATCGCCGCTTAGCTAGTAAAGATAGATATAATACTCCAGCTTAAGGAAGGTTACATAGTAGTACACGTGACCTCTAGCTAGTCCCTCCATTATTCCGTAGAATACATTATATTATAACACTAGTAATTTTCTAAAGTAATAATAACTACCTATATACCTATATTATAGCCTAAATCTAGTTTACTACTAATAAGCCTAAAAATATAATAAAAATAAAAGACTAAAAAGTATTTAATACTTTTATTTTTATATAATTAATTATAGGGTTTATAAAACCTATCCCTTTATCCTAATTATAATAGTCTTATTACTAACTAATCTCTCTAGCGCTTTATTTAAGGCTATTTTTATAAATCTATTAGTAGGGTTATTATTACCCTTAATCTATTAAACCTTATAAATCTCTTATTACTTATATAACTATTATAAAGCTATAATATTAATTATTAATTATTTCTCTTTTATAATACCTAGCTTTATAAGGTACTTATATAATAAGTATAAATTAGTATAGAGGATTATAAGGATAGTTAGTAACTTAAGGTAGTTAGTTACCTACTTTATAGTTATAGAGATAATATAAGCTATATTAACTTTTATAACTATACTATAGATCTTACTAGTAAATATACTTTTTATTACTTATTTATATTTTATTAAACTAAAGTAAATAATATTACTAGTTATTTTAAATTAGTTATTAGAGGTATTATTAGTAGCTTTTTTAGTTATAAAGATAATAATAAAACCTAACTATAAGGTTAAATCTTTATTATTAGTAAAGAAACTATTAATAAAGATAAAAAGGTTTATTTTAGTTAAGTTAATTAAGTAAAAAATTAGTCTATAGTCTAGGTTATTTATTTACTATTTAATATAGTAGTTTAGTATAGTAATTTTATTAGTAGTTAGCTACTAGTATTATACTATAATAGAGTAATTAAAATATACTTTAGGTTAATAGACTAATATAATATAGGCTTTATAGGCCTATTACTTAATATATTACTTTATAGTATTAAGTAAGTCTACTTTAATAGGTTAAAGTTTTTTACTTTAGTCTTTTTACTTAAGGACTAGTAAGCTATTAGTAGTTAGTAAGACTACTCTATTATTAAATATAAGAAGGCTATTAATAATAAGGGTCTTTTTTAGCTTAGCTATAAAGTTTACTTTTATAAGCTCTTTATCTTTATAAGTAGTAAATACCTTATTTAAGAGGCTTAGAGTATTATTAGTTTATATTCCTATTACTCTAAAGTCTAGGTTATTTATCTTAGAGATAAGTAGGTATAAGTTATAAGTTAAAGTCTTTATTTAAAGCTTTTTTTATAATAGTAACTATATATTACCTACTAGTATATACTAGCCTCTATAATTCTATAGAGTAGTTAAATTACTTATATAATAATATCTTTTAAGTAGAGGTATTAGATCTATAGTAGGAGGTATACTAAGATAGTTTATAATAACTATATAGTTAATTAAGGGTATACCTAGGTAATATCCTTTAGCTATAGAGTAAATCTATATAGTTAAAGTATTATAATAGTAATTATAAGTATTAACTACTAGTTAGTATATTATATAGTTAGAGATTAAGTAAAGATAGCCTCCTTACTATTATCTATATAACCTTAGATTATAAGGTAGGACTTTTTATAAGGTATCTTATTTTTACCCTTAATTTTATTTACTATATATAATATAAAAATCTAAAATCTATTATAAAGGGCTTTATTAAATTAAATAAACTTAAAGACTTTATAGTTAATTAAACTACTAATCTTAACCTTATAGAAGTATTAAAAGGGTAGTCTAGGGGTTATAATAATACTCTTTTTATATAGGTTAAGAGAGAGTAGCTAGTTAGCTTTTTTTTTTACTATTATAAAGGTATATAAAAAGATAAATATAATTACCTTATAGGTTATAACTAAGGTAAAGTAAAAACCTATTTTATTAAAAAAGTAGTTTTAGTAGTATAGGTATCTTAGTCTTTACCTTAAGCCTATATTAATAATAATAGTATCTCTAGCTCCTTTAATAAGCATAGCTATAAGCTTATTTTTATTATTATTACTAGTATTATTATATAAAGGACTAACTTTATTACTATTACTCTCTAGAGGGTACTCTTTATTACTATTACTCTCTAGAGGGTTCTCTTATAAAGGGTTATAATAGTATAGCTTAACTATAGTAGTCTAAAAAGTTTATAAGCTATAAGAAGTATTAATAGTATACTTAGTCTTATTATTTATAATAAAATAAAAGGGTTTTTACTAACTTTCTTTTTTATAATAGACTTAGACTATTAATTAAAGTAGAAGTATAATAGTCTTAGAGGTATCTAAGCTATTATATATAGTTATTACCTTATTAACTTAGTACTTTATATAAATCTATTATACTACCTCTATTACCTTCTTTACTACCTCTACTCTTTTTATTATAGTAGGTAATAGGGGTAAGGAGTCTAAGATCTATAAGTAGGCACTAAAGACTAGTAGTATAGGGATAAGACTATTTAGACTAGTAGTATTATTAACTACTTTAATAGCTAGCTAAAAGGCTACTTTAAATATAATACTTTTATTATAGAGGATTTTATATATATAATAAAGAGGAGTATAGTATTATTTAACTTTATTAATACTATAATATACTTTAATTAGTATCTCTTTTATATTAATAGAGAAGGACTATATAGACCTCTTAAAGGTATTTAAATAAAAGTTAAGGCCTATATTTATAATAATTTAATTAGGTAGGCTAAAATATATATTAATCTAGTATATATAGAGTACTTTTTATATATACTTTACTATAAGGTTCTCTAAGAGCTTTACTACTTAAAAGGATATTACTATATTAATAATATAAAGAATAAAGTAATTCTTATTAATATATATTACGTTAATAATAACTTTATAGTTAAAGTTATAATTATCCTTTATAGTAAACTTAAACCTCTTAGGCGCTTTTATATTTATTTAGTACTAATAATATACCTTAGTAATCTTTTTAAGGATAATAACCTTAGTTTTATTACTAGACTTCTATAATAGTTAGTAGAGTTATTAAATAAAAGGGTACTTAAAATAGTAATAGATCTATTATAACTTAGGCTCTATAAGATAATACTAGGCTATACTTTACGCTAATTAATCTAGTAGTATCTATATATAGCCCTATTTATAGATAATAGGTATTATATTTTTACTTTAAATAAGTTTATTAGTAAGGTTATTAAACTTAATACCTTTATAGTCTATATCTATAAAATAAAGTAAAAAAAGAGTATTTATAAGTATTATATAAAATGTAAAAGTACTTAGGGGTATATTAATATTAATAGTTTCTTTTAAGATAAAGTACTTACTATTATTAAAGTAGATTTTTACTTACCTAGCGTTAGTAGTATTTATAGTAAAATTCCTATTAAGAAAGCATTATAGTATAAGGTATTAATTAAACCTAATAGTTAAGTACTTTATTATACTAAAGTTAAGTATAATACCCTAAAAAACTACTAATAAATACTAGTTATTAAAGGTAAAGATATTTAAGGGTTTTTAGTAGGTTTTATTAGCTATTTCCCCTTAAAAATCCTCCTTTATAATAAAGTATAAAGTTAATTAGTTTTAAAGAGTAGAGAAAAAAGTTAAGTTATTAATAATAGCTAAGCTAAAAAATATTATAAATATAAAGAATACTATACTTAATTTATTATTATTATTTTTTTTCTATAATCTTTATTATTAAAGTTAAGTAACTTAAGCCCTTTATAGTTAGTAATAAATTAATAAAAGCTTTTATATAATACTTTAGAAGAGTATTACTCTTTATACTTTTAGTATAATTATTACCTTTTATCCTTAGAGTATTTAGTTAACTAATATCCTTACTTACTATAGATAAAGTACTTCTTTAAGTTACTATTACTATTAGGCCTTTATTATTAGTTATAGTTAAAGGTATACCTTAGGCTACTATTATTACTATTATAGTAACTATAGTAAGTACTACTATACCTCTACTAGTAACTACTTTATCTATTATAAGTATAGTTAGTTTAGTATATATTATTACCTTTAAAGTTAAGGTTCTTTATCTCTATAGGGTACTAATAAGGTTATTATTTAAACTAAGCTATATTACTAATAGTAAAGTATAATTATATATATATACTTATAAAGGTTATAGCTAGGCTAAATAATATAAGGGAGTATTTTTTTACTCCCTAGTAGGAGCTAAGTAGTATATTATAAAGTACTATGTCTAAGGGTATACTAATTCTTATAATAGAGTAGAGAAGAGTTATAATCTTTTTAATAAGTAGCTTTAATACCTTAGCTTTTATTTTATTAGGGTTATTATATATAATAGTTATAAAGTTAGTCTATTAAAGCTTTATAAGGTTTAACTAGTATACTTTTTTTATTTTAAAGTTATTTTTTACCTTTAAGACTATATTATAAAAGCTATAATTATTAAAGGTATTATAGAGGTAGTTAGTATAGAAGTTAAATACTACCCCCTTAAGTATAATAAAAAAGGTACTAGTAAGCTAATCTTATAAAATACTAGCCTTAAAGTAGTAGTTATAAAAAATAGTAAGCTTTAATTTAAGTAACTTATATACCCCTCTACTATACTTTAACTTCTCTAGATATAACTTTATAAGGTTAGTTAATTACTATATTACTAGATTACTAATAATAAGGGGAAAGTTATAGTTACTACTATTATATTAGTGTTAAGTATAAGAGGTAGGTTAATTAGTTAATTACTATAAGTATTTTAATTAATAAGTCCTTATAAACTTAGTTTTAGTACTAGGTTAGTAAGTTAATAGTAGGCTAGTACTACTTTAGGGATAGTACCTATAATATTATTTATAAAGTTATTATTAGCTAGCTTACCCTTAAAGCCCTTACTCCTTATAGTATAGTTATTTACCTCTACCTAGGTCTAAAGGTAAAAGTTATTAGTATTAATACTATTAAAGATTTTAGTTACTATCTTTATATTTTTTTATAGTTTTTACTTATACCCCCTTATATATAAAGTAGTCTTTAAACTCTTAGATAATCTCTTTAGGTATAAGTAAGAAGTTATTAATATTTTAATCCTTAAAGTTTTTAATAAGAGTATTTTATAGTATAGAACTAGTAAGGTTTATAAAGCTATATTAAATTATCTAAATAGTAATAATACTACTAAGTATTTTCCCTCTCTTAGGCTAGTTAAGGGTAGTAGAGATATCTTAGATATTTATAATCCCCTATAGGGATATAAGAATATAACCCTAGTAATATTTAGGGATAGCGTATAGGTAGTTAATATTATAAGGGTAGACTTTATTATCCTCTTCTAAGAGAAAATCTCCTAGTGTTATTTATAATAGCTATTATTATATAGAAATAAATTAATAGCTATTATTATATAGAAATAGATTATATAGTCTTTTATTAGTTTAATAACCTCCTAAATATAAGTATTTCTTTTTTATTTATAAATAGGGAGGTAAATTTATTTATTAAAGGAATTACTACTAATAGTATAAATAAGCTATAAAGTAAAAGAAGAGATAAAGTAATAAATAAAAAATAAAATAAATAATAAAGTAAAGGATAAAGTAAAAAATAAAGGAAGAATTATAATAGTAGAGGTAAAAAAAAGTCTACTCTAAGGTAGGTAAGGTTAATAGTTTAAATAGCCTATTACTATATAGTTAAACTATTAAGTTATATTCTTAGTTCTTAAAGTAGCTAAACTAACTAAGCTATTAGGTTATATCTAGTATATAGGATTAAGTAAGTAGATAAAAGTACTAAAGGAGGGTAGTTAATAAAGAAGCTATATAGTTAATAAAAGTAAAGTTTTTTATTTACTACTAATATAAATAGTTAACTATAAGTTATTACTAATATAAGTAGAAAAGTTATAAGTTACTACTAATAAGTAAAGTTCTTTATTTACTTAAGAAGAGAGAGAAAGAAGGTAAAAGAAGACAGTAGTAGAGGTAGGCTATAAATATAAAGAAAAGAGAGAAAGAGTTAAAGGGGTAAAGTTAATAAAGTTATTATTACTAGTTAATAAGATAAGTAGTTAAGAGATATAATAAGTTAAAGGTTATAAAAGTTAACTTTTCTAAAAGTAATAAAGTTAAAGGTTATTATATAATAAATATAGGGGTTAAAGGGGCCTTTACTAAATTATAAATCTAGGTATTAATCTTCCTCTACTTAGGTAATACTAGAGCTTTATAATAAAAATAAGCTATCGCCTAGTAAGGTTATTATAGTCTCTTTTAGTAATCCTTACTAATCTATAGTAATAGTAACTTATAAAGTTAACTACTAATTAGTATTAGTTTTATAGGGTTTAGCTAGAAAGGGTAATTACTACTAATCGTTATATTATTGCTAAGTGAGATAATAATAGAGAAGAAGAAGAAGAAGGGAGGTTATTACTGCTTAGCTAGCGAAGATAGATATAATGCTCTGGCTTAAGGAAGGTTACGTGGCAGCACACGTGACCTCTAGCTGGTCCCTCTATTATTCTGTGGGATACATTATATTGTAATACTTTTCTTTTAAAATATTTAAGAATATAATAAAAATAGAAGCCTAAAAAGTATTATACTTTTTTAAGTTATATACCTAGAAAAACTATTTTTCCTCTATAGTTAATTAATAGGTCTCTAGCGTAGTTTTACACCTTCTTAAATATAAGGTATTTCTCTTTAGCTATAGCTATTAAAGGTATATTTATTTATTAAGAAGACTTATTTACTATTAGCTAATACCCTATAAATAATATATATTTATCTATATTCTTTTTTTATACTTATATCTATACTTACTTATCCCTATATTTATATTAATATAACTTATCTCTCTATATATATCTTAGTTTTATTAATTTTAATAAGGTTTTTAAGAGATTAATTTAAAGATAACTTTATAAGTCTATCTACTAGGTTATCTCCTCTACTAATTTATTATACTTTATAAAGCTCTTTTTTTTTATATAACTAATAGAGGCCTATAATATTACCTATTAAGTATTTTTCTTAAGTAATACTAAGCTTAATAAGGTACTTATAAAGAGAGTATAAGTTAATAAGTATAACTATAGAGATTATAGGTACTCTTAGTTTATTAGTAATTATAGTAAGGGTAATAGAGATAGTATAAGCTATATTAACTCTTATAATTATACTATATACTTTACTAGTAAAAACACTATAGGTAACTTATTTTAACTTAGTTAATAAAATATAAATAATATTATTTTTAATAATAAACTTACTAATATAACTATTAATAAATTTATTAGTAAGTATAATAAAAAAGCTTAACTATAAAGTTATATTATAGTTATTAGTAAATAAACTATTTATAAAAATAGAAAACTTAGTAGTAGTTAAGTTAAATAAGATAAATTAAAGACTATAGTTAAGTAAGTTTATTTACTATTTAAATTAATATTTAAGTACTTTAATAGCCTTATTATTAGGGTTTTTATACTAGGCTATAGTAAATAGATTAAAGTAAGCCTTTAGTTAATAAATAGAGGTAATATATATTTTATAAGTATATTACTAAATATAGTTTTTTTTTATAGTAAGTATAGTTAAGTTAATAAGTTATAAGTTCTTTTATTAGCCCTTTTAGTATAAAGTAATTAATTTATTAGTATACTTAACTATAATAATACTATTATTAAAAGTTAGTAGGTTATTAACTTTAAGGAAGGTTTTTACCTTAATAAAGAGTTTTACGTTAATAAGATTTTAATCCTCTTAGTTAAAAGATTAAATTATAGTAAATCTAAGGGGATTATTAGTTTATATATTAATTAAAAGAAATTTTAAGTTAGTTAGAGATAATAAGAGTAGATAGGGGTTATATAAGGTTATTACTATATTAAGGTTAACCTTATAATAAGTATTATAAGTAACCTACTAGTAGGTACCTACCTCTATAGACCTATAAAGTAATTATTAAATAATTATAATAGATCCCTTAGGGTAGAGATAGTAAATCTTAATTTAAAAAAATAAAGATTAGTTTTTTAAGTATATTAGTTAACTTATTATAAGCTTAGGTAATATTATAAATTTAAATAATTAAACCCTATTAAACTAATAATAGTATAATTATAAAAATTAATTATTAACTTATATATTAAATAATAGGGAATTAAATAAGGATTTCCTTTTTATTATTATTAACGTAACCCTATAAAATAAAGTATAACTCCCTATATAATATTTTACTAATATTCTTAAGCTTATAAACTATATAAAACTTAAAAATATAATTAGTATACTCTTTAAGGTTATATTAGATAACTTTAAAAATACTATAGTTAATAAGACCTTAGTACTACTTAGTAGTTAACTCTTTAAAGGGCTAACCTAGAGTAATAATAGCTCCTTAGGTATATAAGGTAGTAGTAAGCTTTATAGCCTTCTACTCCTTTAGTAATTAAAACATATAGTAATTATTATTAGTCTTAAGTAAAAGTATAGTATTAGTTATAAATTTAACTTATAAATACTTTTTACCTTTAAATTAAGTCTTATAGTATAATAGTAATAGAGGTATAATTCCCTCTTTACTATTATAGATAAAAGTAAATACTATTATATTTATAATAGACTTTTTATTAACTATATTATTATTATTATTATTATTAGAGGTAAAATACTTTTTATTAACTATAGTAAACTTATTTTTATTATTTTTATTATAAAAGGGTTTAGTAAAGCTAAATTAGAAGGTATATAAGCTATTAATATTAATAATTTAGCTTTTATTATTAATAAAGAGAAGTTTATATAGCCTAGATTAACTACCTTTTTTATACTAAATATAAATATAACTACTAATTAATAGTTTTTTTAATATAATAGTAATAAGGCTATTATATATATTTAATACTTTATTAACTTATTAAGTTATTAAGAACTTATAGAGGTTATTATTAGCCTTATATATAGTAGCTATATATTAAATAATATTAAGTAAAAGTAGTAACTTAGTTATTATATAAGGATAGGTATTAAAGATAAAAAGGGTTAAAATAATACTATTAACGTATACACATAACAAGTCGCCTACTAGGATAAGTCACCTACTTCCTTATTATACCTTAAAGGCTACTTTTATATCTATTTATTATAAATTAAAAATAAGCTTAAAAAAGATTTAGTTTTAAACTATAAGTAATAATAAGAGTTAGATTCTAGTAAATAATACTATAGAAATTACCTTCTTATTATAACCCTTATCTATAAGGCTTTTACCTTATTGTAAGGCTTAGATAAGCTATATAAGGGTTAAAGTAGAATAATATTTTCTATAGTATTATTTCCTAGTATTTAACTCTTATTGTTACATAATAAAGAAAACTAGGTCTTTTTTAGTTAAGATTCTACCCTTTAATAAATAGATAAAAAAGTGTCTTTAAGGTACAATAAGGAAGTAGGTAACTTATCCTAGTAGGCAACTCGTTATGTAGGTACGTTAGGTCTTATAGTATTATTAATAGCCTTTATTACTATCTAAAGTACTAACTTATATAAAATATTAAGGTACTCTTTCTTAATAATATTATAGGTATAGTAGAGAATAGTATAGTATCTTTTAACCTTTTTAATATTATAATATACTTTAACTAATATAATTTTAACTTAAATACCTATTACTTAAGCCTTATAGTTAAACTCTATAAATATAAAGTTATACTTAGTATTTATAATAATAAAGTTAAGTAGACCTTAGTGTATATTAATTTAGCAAAGGTAAATTACCTCCTATATAGTCTTAGTAAAATATATTATAGAGAAAGTAAACTATACTAAATAAAATAGATAAGTTAATTATATAAAAACCTAGCTTATTACTATTAAGGTATATAATATTAATAATAACTTTATAGTTAAAGTAGTACTTATTATATAAAGTAAGTTAAAAATAAAAAAAAGTATTACTATAAAGTTTATAGTATTTATAATACTTAGTAAGTCTTTTAATTACCTTTATCTTAATATTATTATAACCTATATTATAAAGAACCTTATAGAGTTACTAAATTAATAGGTATTTAAAGTAATAATAAAGTTATTAAAGTTTAGTAGTAGTAAAATAATTATCTACTAAGTTTTATTTAGTTAGTCTAAGTAGTATTTATAGGTACCTCTATTTTTAGATAATAGGTATAATAATATTACTTTACTAAAGTAAATTAGTAAGGTTATTAAAGTAAATAAATAATTAATCTATATTAGTAAAATAAAAGAGAAATAAACTATTAATTAGTATTATATTAAAGGTAATAAACTTAAAGGGTATAGTAACTATAATAGTACTAATTAATAGTATTATATTATTATTATTAAATCTAATGTTAGCTTAGCCTTTATTAGTATTATTAATAACTATATATAGTTAAAATTTTATAGAGCTAAGGCTTAAAAGTAACCTACTATTAAATATATTAAAGCTCCTATATTAAGTAAAATACCCTAGAAGACCTCTACTAAATATTTCTTAAGGGTAAATATACTTATAAAAGTCTTTATAGTATTATTATATAAGTTAATCTTTATAAGCTAATAGTTAATAAACTAATCTATAAGGTTAGTAGTAGAAATATTCCTATTAAGGGATATAATCCTAAAAAATATAGTAGTTATAAAAAAAGAATTATTTAGTAGTCCTTTATTATTATTACTATTATTACTAACTATAAGCTCTTAAAGTAGTAGTAGAGGTTTTTATTATTATTATTCTTTATATTATTAGTAGTAAGTATAGAAGCTAATCTTTTATATATAGTAAAAAAGGTAAAGTACTATTAGTATATAGTATATAAAGTATCTTAAATATATTAGTTAGCCTTAAATTAGTTATATATTTCTTATTACTTATTAGTAGTATATTTACTTAACTAATAACTAGTCTTATAGTAGATATAGTACTTTTTATTACTAAGGTTACATTAATAAAGGTAAGGAGGTTTATAGTTAAATAAGTAAATACTACTATTATTATTACTATTAAATTAATTATTATATCTTTAACTATAGTAAATATAGTTAACTTAATACTATTTATTAAGTTTAATAAGCTAGCTAAAAAGGTAATAGGTAGCTTACTTTTATTAAACTATAATACCTATAGATAAATATAAGTAGTTAATAATACCCTTAAGTATAACTAATAGGCTAAATAGGTAGAGTTTATACTCTTATATATTTATATATATATTTAAAAGTTATATTCTAGGAATAACATTATTATAGAAAGTCTAAAGTAGGGTATACTAAATAATTATAAGCTTATTAATTAAGGCTTTAAGTATTTATAACTTATTCTTATTAGGGTTATTATATATAAAGTAAAAAAAGGTAGTCTTATACTACTCTATAAGGTAAGCCTAAGTTACTTTAGTATTCTTAAAGTAGGTCTTAATAAAGTTAACTATAATAGTAAAATCTTTAATACTAGTAGTATAAATATATTAATAGTAGAAAATAGTAGCCTTACTATAAAGTATTAATAAAAAGGTAAAAGCTAACTAATAGGTATAAATATTAACCTTATTATAGTTATCTCTAAAGACACTTAGCTTTATATTAAAAATATTATATTATTTACTATTATATTTTATATTATTAGTTAATAACTTTATAAAGTTAATTAATTATTATAGTATAGACTATAGCGCTAAAGATAAAGGTTTTATAGGTTAATAAAAAGTAAAGTTATAAGGTATAAGTAATACTATTACTTAATAATAATCCTTAGCTTTATTTATATTAATAACTAAATAATAAAGTAGTAGTAAAATAGGTTTTATAGTTAAACTATTTTATCTTATTATTAGGCTTAGTAAAGAGATAATAAAGTACTAAGGTTTATATTATACTAATAATACTTTAGGTAATTAAAATAATAGGAATATAATAGCTAGTTATTTAAATACTAAAAGACTATATATTAGTTAACTTATAGTAAGCTACTACTTAATCTTTATTATAGTATACTATAATTAACTACTTTATAATTAAATACTTTATAAGTATAACTACACCTATAACTAATATTATTACTCTAAGCTAATATACTTATACTAAAGGTTATAAATAAATCTTTTATAATAATTAATAATATTATTAAATTAGTTAAACTTAATATATAAGGCTTTTATTTCTTTATTAGTCTATAGGTAAAAGTAATCCTACTTAATAATATTAATAAGCTTAAGAGTAATAAGTTTACTATCCTTAGAGAAAAAGACTACTTAATATATATATATAGTAAGCTACATATTATAGTAAGCTACATACATCTACTACCTTTCTACCTCTTTAACCTTTACACCTACTTTTCTCTATATATAAATATAAATTCTTCTTCTAAAGAAAGTTATATTATCCTTACCCTCTAAGCTCTTTAAAATAACCTAAAAATGTCTATATAAAGCGCTATCTCTAACTTTAAAGTCCCTAAATTAACCCTTTATATATAACACGCTAGTATACTCCTATAAGCTAAGATATATTTAAAATTAATAAAGTTAACTATATTAAAAGAGAAAGTAATTCTTAAATAAGTTATTAACCTAATTAATTAAGGTTTTCCTTTATAATAAGAAGATATATAAGATATAGCTAACTAACTCCTTTCTAAATATAACGTAATATATATTAGACCCTAATAGGTAAAGAACTTTATATAATAATAAACCTAATTAAAAATATAATTTTAACGTTAAATTAACTATTAAAGGGCCTTAGCTAAGGATCCTATAATTATATAAGGCTAGTTTATACTTATATAAAATATAATTATAAAGTATAAGATATAAGATTATAATATTTATAATTTTAATAAGACTAGCTTCCTAATAGGAATATTATTATATATAAAGGTTATTATAACTTCTAACTATAAGGGAAAGCCTTATATAAAGTAGCCTAGTAATTATAAATAAGTTTCTATTATTTAGGGTAACGTAGTTCATAAGTAAGTAAGCTACACAAGCGAGTAAGCTACTTTTGTAGAATTTTATATAACCTACCTTTCCCTTTATTTTTCTCTACCTATAACTATAGTATAATAATTAAACGAAAGTGATTTAGTTTTAGCGCTTAATGCGCTTAAATTAAACTTAAAATTAAGCGTGTAAGAGGCTACATTACACTATAATGTGTCTTACGCTACTCTTTAACAATAATAAGCTAGCTAACCTACTAGATATAATATATAATTATATAACTAGAAGTTAACCTTATATAAAGAGGAAACTATTATCTAATATATTATTAACCTAGATTTATAAGTATTTTTACTACACCTAAGTACTATTTAAAAAATAGCTAATTAATTACTTTATAACTATAACGCGTAACACATTAGAATAAACTAGGCTTTAAACTTTATATAATAATAACCTAAGCTCTAGATACATTTTAATTAAAAAATTAACTATTAGAGAGTCCTTTATAAAGATTTAGACGTATATTATATATAGTTTTCCCTTATATAAAATATAATTATAAAGTATAGTATAGATAATACTAATATCTATAACTTTAATAAAACTAGGTTTATAATAAGTAAGATATCCTCTAAAATAGTTATTATAGCCTCTAAATAATATAGTAAGCCTAGAGGAGTATAATAAGGGAATGAAGAATAAGTTATAGTAATTTAGGGTATTAAGTTATATAGTTATTCTATCCTACTATATATTATCTTTATAAGTAAGGTTTATTTTAACTTTTAGATATATAATAGCTTCCTTTTATCTAACTAGGTAATTATACTTATAGAAAATAGTTAGATAATAAATAAGAAAGGCCTAGAATAAGTAAAGTACTTTAATTTCTATATAAAGAGTTATATAAAGGGTGTTTACTACCTCCTTATCTTTAATAGCTATAAAAGCTACTATTCTATTAATTTTAAGCTATACTATAAGGAGTAGAATATTATTATACTCTATATACCCCCTTATTTATTATATAAGCTTTAGCCTTTTAATGTTAGGTGCTTTAGTCCCTTAAAATAGGCGTATAGCTAAGAAATTAAGGTTTTTATATAAGTATATATTTTATATATTATAAAAGAAGACTTCCTCCCAGCCTTTTATAAGGTGTATAATAAGGTAATAATAATATTAAATATTTAAGTAGGCTTTAGAGTAATTAGCCTTATCCTATATAACCTAGAATATATAATTTTATAGCTAAATATAAAGCTTTAGATACTATTACCTCTAGGTTCTTCTACTAGCTTACTACTAGCTTAGGTCCTAAAGACACTAAATAACTTAATTAAATTTACTTTATAGTTTAATTTTATTATAAATTATATTATATAACATTAAAATAGCTCCCTAATATTAATTATTATATATATATAGTAGCTAAAGAAAGAAATTATAGTAGTAGTATATAACTAGGTTTTACTATAAGTATAAATAACTAAGTATTAGGAGGTAAATAAGTATATAAGCTACTATTACTATATAAAAAAAAATAACTTTAGAAAGGTAGAATACTTATAATTAGTTAGGTAAAAGATTTAAAGTCTTAAATAGATATAATAGAGTAGTTATAGGTAGAAATAGGTTAGAGTAGTAGTTATATAAAGAAGATAGAAATATATATATAACAATATAGTATTTATAGAGAGACTAGCTATAATACTTATACGTGTTAGAAAGTTAAATCTACCTCTAAAGAAGAGGATTTTAAATAGTTTAAATTAATTTAAGGCGTTATAGTTAATTTCTTTTATACTTTATTATATAGGTACTAAAAAGTAGCTTACTTACTTATGTAGCTTACTTACTTATAAACTACGTTATATATATAGATAGCTAAGTAATACCTCTATATATTATTATAAAGGGTAAATATTACCTCCTCTCCTAGTATACTAATAGCTAATTCCTAGCTATATAGTATATTTATTTAAATAAAAATAAATAGATAATAAATAAAATTAGCCTAAATTAACTAAAGTACTTTAATTAATATATAAAGTCTTATATAAAGAATACTTATTACCTCTTAATCTTAGATAGCTATAATAGCTATAAATTAATAGACTTTAATAAATACTATAAATAATAAAACATTATTACTCTCTATATACCTCCCTATTTATTATATAAGCTTTAGCTTCTTAATATAAAGTACTTTAGCCTATTAAAATACTTATATAGTAAGGAAATTAAAAAGATAATATAGATATAAATTTTATATATTATAAAGGATAACTTCTTTTTTATTTTTAAAGTAGTATTTTTTACTTTAATAGGTAAAAATAATATATAAGTTAGTTTTAGATAAGTAAGCCTTATACCTTTTAACCCTAAAGTAGTTATTTCCTACCTAGATTTTAAGCTAAAGACATTAATACTACTAAGCTTACATCTAAGTAGTTAAAGCTCTTAAGACCTAAAGACACTATCTATAATAAGAGAGGGTATATAAAATACTAATTCCCTTAAAAAGAAGATCTAAGCACCTAAAGGTATTACACTAGTAATAATATATAACTTTACTAACCTCTAAGCTAAAGGAATTAGTAAGTTATTATATAGGGTTACTATTCTTAAGGCTAAGAACTATAGGCTTTATATAGGGATAGAGGTACTAAGTAAACGCTAGAAGGTAAAAAAAACCTAACTATATCTTAGAGGGTTACTTAATACTATTAAAGTAAAGGTACTATAAGTAGAAAAGGGTAGTATTAATACTAAAGAGAAGAATAACCCTTAAAAGGAGGGTTATATAGAAGGTACTAAACTACGTGTATAATAATATAGTAATTATAAAAAGACTAAATATAATGTATAAACCTATAAAGTAGTTTAGGATAGTAATAAAGAAGGGGATAATAAGTAGTTTTAATTAATTTTATATATTATAGTTAAATTTACTTATATAAAAGGTAGAAAGGTAGGAGGATATATATAGCTTACTATAATATATAGCTTACTATATATATACGTTAATAAAAAAAAAGGTTATAGAAAATACCTAATTCTTTTAAGTTAACTATAGAGAATAGCTTAATAGACTAATCCTTAAACTTATAGTAATAGGCTTCTTATAAATCTTAACTATAAAGATTCTTTTTTTTCTAGATAGCTATCTAGTAGGTAAGGTATAATAATACCTTTATAGGGTTTTTTTAATTAAAAGGAAAGTTAATATTAAAGTAGTTAAGTATAGTTAATATATATCCTTATTAATATAAAGACTAGTAGTTACTATACTTTTTATAAGTTTATATTATTATTAATAGTTATTATAATAATTATTAGAATATTAATATTATATAACTATATAATACTTGCTTTAGAATTATAGTTAATACATAAAGGTTACAGAATAGATATCTAAACCTCAGTTATAGGTAAGGGCTTAAACACTAGTTAAACCTAACTATAATTTAGGTACTAAAATAGAAGGGTATATCTATTTATATAACCTATAATCCTATAGTTAAGAGAGATAGTTATAAGTAATATATTATACTTTACCCTATAGTTTATTTACCCTAGTTATAATTATACCTAGACTCTTATAGATAAAAGAAAGTCTATTTAATACTAATTAGTAATTACTTAGATAATTATAGATTAGTAAAAGTAAAGAGATAAAGCTTAAGTTATATAATAGACTATTCCTAAGGCTACTTAACTATAGAAGGGTTTAAAGAATAATCTACTATAACACTACTTATACTACCTTCCCCTATATATAATAGAATAGGGATAACTATAAAGATCCTCTCTATATTATATAAAGTTTTAACTTAGTATATAGTATTTATATAATTATTACTATTAACCTAACGTTATATATTATAAAATAATTACTATTATAGTATTATAAGACTCCTAAGATTAGTTAGAAGGTAGTACTTTAGATAACTATACCTTTATATATAAAGATATATTAAATAAAAGTAGTATCTTAATTATAACCTAAAGATTATAGATATTACCCTAATACTAAATAAAAAAATAAAAAATTAACCTAATAACTATATAATAAAAAAAAAGACTTACTACCTATATAGTATATAAACTTTACTAGATAATCTATATTAACTAAGATTAACTTATACTAAAATATATAATCCTCTTAGACTTTAAAGACTAAACCTTAGACTACTAAAAATATATTTATAAATCCTTTATCTAAGAACTTCTTAAATAGATTAGTAAGAAGGGAATCTCCTTAAACCTTAACTTAGAAGAGGAGAAATAAATTATTAACCTTATATAATAAATAAAGGAGAAATACTCCTAAGTAAGAAGGTTATATATAATAAAAACCCTAAGTTATATATTAATAACTTTAGTATAATAACCTTAACTAGTAGCTACCTAGAATATTACTAAATAAGTAGTAGAATCTATTAAGTAGATATATAACTTAATAAAGACCTATAAACTAACTATATAAGACTAACTAATAGTTAGAAATATACTACTAGCCTTAAGATTTACCTAGGAGGTAGATAATTTCTTAAAGTACTAAGGTTATATAATACCTCTATATTAAAAAAATAATATTTATAACCTTTTACTACGTTAAATAGTCTAAAATAAACTATATAAACTAACTTTAGTCTTTACTTTCTATAAGGGATAAAAGAAGGAAAGAAACTATATAGGTAAGCTATATAATATCCTCTATAATAAGGTAAAGATATTTATTAGTGTTTACTAATATCTTAGAATTATAAAAGATTAGTATTATATAATCTTCCCTAATATTCTATTAAGTTATATAGAAGAGTTCTTTTTATATTTTATAGGTCTTATAAGGCAATAGAATAAGATATATAATATACTAAATAAGCACTTTAATACTAGTAATAACTATACTCTATACTATATAGATTAGACTATAATAATATTTATATAAGTTAAAAGGGAGAATCTAGAGAAAAATAATATACCCGGGGGTGCTAGGTTTTGTGAAAGCTAAACACCCCCTCTAAGGAGGGGGTGAAAAAAGGGGGGTTGCAGTGAGAAAAGGGGGGTTGCAGCCAGTCCCCGCTCAGTCTTACTTTTTGTTATTTTCCCACCAAAAACCATCAATTATTTGGACTATCCAAAGACAGATATCAACAACTATTCAACTTGT
Source organism: Colletotrichum falcatum (assembly GCA_019425465.1). Classification (NCBI taxonomy): domain Eukaryota; kingdom Fungi; phylum Ascomycota; class Sordariomycetes; order Glomerellales; family Glomerellaceae; genus Colletotrichum; species Colletotrichum falcatum. The sequence goes on along the minus strand of SWKJ01000094.1, from coordinate 25,295 downwards.
TATCCTTAGCTATACCAACATAACCTCTAAAATGCCCCGCCAATGTGATAAGCATATGACACCTGCCAAGAAGGCCGCCCAGCTGCTCTTCGCCGCCCATCAACGGGCTGGCCGGCCGGGCCGGGGCAGTAAGCCCCCCCCGCGGTGCCGTCTATCCGCCAGCTTGCCCGGGAGTATAACGTATCGGATACCTCTATTCACCGGCACCTCCGGACCCTCCGGGCTGGTGGCAACCTCCGGGCGAGCCCGGAGGAGGGCGGTCGGCCCCGGTCATTAACTGAGGCCGAAGATGCGGCCCTCGGCGCCTTCGTGATATGGATGGATCAGATTGGGTTCCCGGCAACGCCGTTACAGGTCGAAGAGACGGGCAACTATCTCCGTAGTCTCCGGGGTAACCTACCGGCGGTCTCTAACCACTTCGTCCGGAGCTGGCTGGCGGACCACCCGGAGCTAGAGGGTAAAGGCGTGATCCGGCCGCTTGAGATATATCGGAAGGCGGCGGAGTTAGACCCGGCCCCGATCAGGGACTTCTTTACCCGGTACCGGGCTAACGTCGCCGATAATAACCTTGGTCCCTCCGAGATTTAGAACGCCGATGAATCCGGGTGCTGGATTAGCTGCCTTAATAGTTAGCTCCACGTTATAGTCTTTAAGCGGGCTAAAAACAACCGCTAGCTAGAGGTTATTAATCCAGCAAATTAAGAGTCATGCACAATAGTTAGATGTAGCAACGGTATCAGCGATAGTATCCCAGTATATATAATCTTTAAAGTATAGCTAATTACTACTTAGGCTAATTATTAGATCTAAGAAGGTGTCTGTTTTACTTAGTCGCCTACTAGCTTTTTAACATAAGAGATTATAATAGATTATATACGGCACTTTAATACTAAGTTATACTATTAATTAGCCTGCTATACCCGTCTAGGCTACTCCTTTAGCGACTATTTTGGCGTTAACGTATACGGCTAAACTAGGTGCACTATAAGGTATTAAAGACCTAGTGGTAAGCAGAGCAATGGATTTATACTATACTATAATTATTGTGACGCTATAGAAACGTCATAGCGACTATAACGTCTACTCCTATTAGATAGATTTACTAGCTACATAAGTATAGAGCTTATGGAGTATTACATTAACTTTAACATTATCCTAGGGTTTTTTCCGCCTCATATAACCCACTTACTTCAACCGATGTATGTTAGAGTCTTCCAACCATTTAAGAAGGCCTAACAACAAGTGCTCCGCCATTATATACGTAGTGGCAACTTCCAATTCACCCGAGGCGACTTTGTTGAAAGCCTTGTAACTATAACTAAGGCTGCCTTTATAACTAAGAATATCATGAATAGGTTTAAGAAGTCAGGTATCTAGCCTATTAAAGATTCGCTTGTATTAACCTAGCTAGTAAAAAAGATGCAGCAAAATAACGCTACGATACCGCCTGAGCTCTTATGCTTCTTACTAGATAAAGAGCGCTTTAATAAGGCTATTCTCACAGCCCAGTATATTAAAGAAAAATACGGCCACCAATAGAGCCCACATTCTAAGCAGAGTTACAAAATAATAAAGTCAGTAATTAATAAGGGCACCCTTAGCTTTAAGTATGAGTAGTAGTATATTAAGGACTATAACCAGAGGTTATCATCATTACAACGAAAACGACAAGCCCGCCGAGGAGTAAAACCAAATAAATCCTTTATATTAAGTGTTAACTTCTTAGATATACGCGAGAAGCACGAGAAGCACGTTAAAGAAGTCTCACAAGAACAAGCCCATCAGCAAAGGGCAATAGTTAAGAAAATAACCCGCGACCAAGAAAAAGAGGTCCGCGCGAGGTATAGTAAAACGAAATACCAGAAGGTGAATGGGCAGATAAAGCGACTATCTTTTAAACAGTGGCTAGTCTATACTAGAGAAGTTAATAACTATATCCCATTTAATCTATTAGACCCTCGCTAGCATAACAATAAACCCACTAACTTCACGATTAATTTAGATCTAACCCCTCACCCGCGATATATACTTGACCGGTTTAAGTATACAGCAAGACCTCTTAGTGAGTGTAATGTTAGCTAGGTATTAAAGGATGCAGCAGTAGCAGTAGTAGGGCTAGATTTTAATCCAAATATCTTTAAGGACATTAATAATCCCATTAACGAAGACGCTAACCAGGCTATATCTGGCGATGAATCTGTCGATATACCTAGTAGTGGGGACAATAGCGATAAGGTTGCATTATTAGCATCGCAAGCAGCAGCACCATCAACACAAACAGTAATATTACAACCACCACAACAATATAAGTCAAAATACCATGCTATTAAGTCTAATATTAATAGCTAGAGAGCAACGGGTATTATTAATAACCCCCAGTTACCCCTCCACTATCGCAAGGCAAAAGGGAGCAGCAGTATATACTAGATAATAGCTCTAGTGATAACTCAGTTACAATTATCGTGTAAATTTGCATTTTTCGTCCAAATAGTTAAATCTTGTATCGCTAGAAAGCCCTGATTCAGGGCTATCTTTTGATACTACTTTTGTACTTATACGACGTTGTTATAGTTATTGCTTTAAGAAATGAAAAGTTGACTATACTATATAACCTCGGTAAAAGTGACGCTATTCGTGAGGGGGACTGCAACCCCTCTTTTTGCACTGCAACCCCCTTTTTTCACCCCCTGAAAGGGGGTTAGCTAATCACCACACCAAACCCCGGGTAGAGATCCTAGGCTTTCTCTTAGATAAGCTACCTATTATATAATAAGTACTAGGATCTAATTTTTAAGGGGAAATTATACTTTATATATAAGTTATTTATATATACTAAGGAGTCTAGGAACTAAAAATAGCACTAAGTAACTTAAAAGTATACTATATATATAAAGAATTCTTCTCTAACCTAAGGGTATCTATATAAGTAGCCCTAGATAAGAAATAGATATTATATAAAATCCTCTATATTAATAGGGAGTATATATTTAATTATAGAGACTACTAAAAACCCTTATATAAAAGAGGGATAAGCTTCTAAAAGCCTTAATTTAATAAAGAGAGTAATAAATAACTATTTTAGTAGAAAATACATTATATAAACACCCTTAAAAAGTATTTTATATATAAAAAAAAAGGCTATTAGTTAACTAACTACTTAGATAAAGAGTAAAATTAAGTAAGAAAGTAGTATATCTAAGCTTATAAAACCCTAGGCTAAAACCTAGGAGATTTTATATTATATATTATAAATATTAAAAAAAAAACCCTATAAAAGAAGATAAAGAAGACTTATATAATAAAGATAAACTACTAAGTAATAAGGAAATATTATTCTACCTTATAGTATTAATATTCTTTTATTATATAATAAAAGAGGATATCTTCTTAGTACTAAAAACTATAAAAGTTAGTTAATTTATACTCTAGGATTTATATATAATATTATACTAAGGAGAACTATAGGATATAAAAGTAGCTAAGTTCTTAATAATAGGAAAACCCTAGGTGTTAGTATACCTAAGGGAGAACCCTTATATAAGAATAAATTAAAAACTAAGATTAACTAATATATAATTTAAAGCTAGTATATTTATTATATTTATTAGAATAATAGAGATAAAAAATTAACTTAGTAATATTATATACTATATCCTAGATACTTTAATACTATTTTTATTCTTATTATATAATACTAATTAACTAAGAGTATACTTTAATAATATAAATAATATAATTATATAAAAGGATAAAATCTAGATCCTAGTTATTTAAAAATAAAGATATTTATTCTTTAATCTAAGTTATATAAAGTTAAGTATATTCTTTATAGAGGAATAACTAAGAAGGCTTTATAGATATTTTAGATACCCTTATATAAACTACCTATACTAACTTCTAAAAAGTATAGGATATAATAATATAGATATCTCTATTCTAAAGAAGATTAAGAAGTTTTATTATTACTATTAATTATATAACCTAGCCCTAAGGTAATTTAAATTTTCCCTAAAGGATAAAAGCTACTTTAATTATAAGATTATAGTAGATATTATATAATTAGGGGATAAAAATACCCTATATATTATTAACATAGAAACTAGCTTCTAAGGAGCTATATTCCTAAAGTTACTATCTATATAAGATACCTAAAACACCCTAATAAGATATTAAATTAATATATATATAGGTCTACTAGACTATATTATATATAACCTAGGGACTAACTTTATATTAAAGGAGTTTAGAAATAATACTAAGATTATAGGTATATTATATAAAGAAATATTAGTAAAAGTATACTAGGTAGTTAGTAAAATTAAAAGGGTATATATACCCCTCTAATATATATATAATATCCTCTATAAGGAATTAAGGTATTATATAGATAAAGAAATAATCCTCTAGATAGTAATTAAGGCCCTAAATAATATAGCTAAACTATATAGTATTATACTAACCCTACTTATCTTTAGAACTTACCTAAGGATTAATAAAGATTTACCTCTATTATATAATATTATATAATATATATAGGCTATCTAAAAGGCTATAAAGATACTACAAGGCATCTAGGTAGAAGTTAAAATTAATTATATAATAAATATAAAGAATAGCCTAAACCTCTAGTAGGTTTTATCCTTACCTATAGAGAGTAAAGTCCTTATATAGAGGGAGAATAAGGGATAAATAGGACTATATAAGATAGTATTACGAAGGGGATCTCGCGTAGAGGGTAATTTATTAGGTTAAAAGTAGCTTAATTCTCTCCTAAGGGTTCTAAAGTAAGGTATTTCTAAATACTACTTTATACCTTAATTTAAATATAACCTCGTTCTAGAAAGCGGTAACATATAGTAATATTAAGGTTACTTTATAAGTATCCTTTGTAATATACCCCCTAGATAGTACTATAGTTACTACTATAGTACCTATATCTTACCTAAGAAAGGATATAAGAAAATTTAGTATAAATAGGCTAGTTATTATATAAGGTTAGTCTATTTTAACTAAGCGTTTATAATTAGTAGGTAAAGTTAAATAGTCTATATATAGGTCTATAGTTATATAGGGCTTTTTATAGTTAAAGTTATCTTTAGTATAGCCTTATATTACTAGTTTCTTTTTTTTTTTTTATTAATAACCTAACTTAATTATAAGTTTATTAAATTACTATAGATTTTTTAGTTAGTTATAAGGCTTTAGAGTAGCGTTAATCCCTTTCTTTAAGTTTAGATACCTTAAAAAATAATTACTTTTAGGGAGAGTTATATATACACTATAGCTACCTTTAGGTATTATAACCTACTAACTCTCCTAGGGCCTTACGCGCCTATGCTACTAATGCCTATCCCCTAGGGCTACACCTACCCCTTAAAGTAAGTACTTTTACCTCTTATAGAGGAGGATAAGGTAGAGGAGCCTCTAACCTAGTCCCTAAGGGATTAGTCCCCCCTTAAGGATAGGGCTTATATATTACGTTTTCTCCTTAGTATTATACTTTATAACTAACTTTATTTTTAGCTTCCCTTAAGTAACTAAGGCTAGCTAGTAAATAGTCCCTCTCTCTTTTTTTTACCTATATATTATTTTTATATCTTAGTTTATAGACTAACTACTAACCTAATATATAGATAATAGTATTTTAAAGAGTATTATTTAATAGATTAAGAGTATACTAGAGGTAGAGAAGAGAGAAAAAGATATTAGTAGCCCTCTTTTAGTATTACTTAGTAAGTTACTTTTAAATTATCTTTTATATTTTTTATATTAACTTATTATTTTTATAAAGGATAGATTAAAAGAAGTAACTTTATTTTTTCTTTTTAATAACTTTACTTTTAAGAATAAGCTTCCTCTCTTTTTTAAGGGTAACCTAGAGGAGGGCTATAATAATAATATACTTATTAATACCCTAGACTACTAAGAGGTAAAAAGAGAGTTAATTATACCTATTATAGGACCCTATAAGTAGTATTTTTATAGTACTTTTATAAGTTACTTTAATAGGTTATATCTCTTTAGTAGTAGGCTTAAATATAAATAATATTCTATAAACTACTATACTTATAAGCCTTTAGCTCCTAAGCTTATTACCCCTACTAACTATCTCTTAGCTAGTCTAGTAAAGAGAATAACTCTTTAAAAGGTATATATATTATTTTTAAGTCCTTTATATTTTATATTACTAATTCTTATATTAAAAGATTATAGCTCTCTAAGCTACTATATAAGTAGTCCTACTCTCTTTAAGGAAGAGGGAGGCTACTATACCCCCTAGTAATAATAAGAAGGAAAAAGAAGAGTATAGTAAAGTAGGGAGTAAAGGTAATTTACCTTATAAGGCTTATACTTATAAGCCTTTACTAGAGCCCCTAGTTAGTATTATTAGTTACTAAGTATATAGGGTATATACTAATATTAATAGCTTTATTAGTAAAGTACTCCTTAATTAGGGTCTTTACTTTATGTTTAGTACTCTTCTTAATACCTATATAGGTACCCTCCTCTATAGAGGTAACTAAATACTTCTAAGAGAGAGTATATTTAGGCTCCTTAGCCTATAGGCTATTTAACTTTTCTTTTTAGTTACCTTAATCCCCCTAACCCTAGGCCTTTTATTATTTATTTTCTTCTTAAGCCCCCTAGCCCTTAGGCTATTTATTAATTTTTAGTCTCTTTTTACTTTACTTCTTTTTTTTATTTTATTATATTTTAAATATCTTATAAGTTAAGTATTACTCTAAAATACTTAAACTTTACCTATAAGAGATTCTTAGTAAGTCTATCTACTAGTATTTTATTAGTTAATAAATATACTATATCTATTTTACTATTAGTGTATACTTTATAAAGCTATATATTTTAAATATTAATATATTAAAGTTATATTATAATCCTTTCTCTTTCCCCTATAACTAGATAGATTATTTACTAATTATTATAGTATACTTTCTAGACGTCTTCTCTAAGATTTAAAGAGATATTATTAAAAAGGTACTATAGGGCTATTAGCTCCTTTATTATATATTTAAGGGTAAAAAGCTTTACTTTAGTTATTAACGTTATAACTATTACTTACTATACTACCTTCTAATAAATTAGTTTATTAAAGAGAAATATAATATATCCTTATAATAAGCGCTAGGTTATTTTATTATCTCTAAATAAAGTATTACTAGCTATAAGTAATTAAGCTTTTATTATTACACTAAAGTATAATACTAGGTATTATATATAAAAGAGATATTAAATATACTATCTTATAGTATAAATATAATATATACTTAGGTTTATTAGGAATTTTAAGAGAAGTAAGTATATAAACGCTACATTAAGGTAGATTATAATTACTATATATAGAATTAATCTTACTATTTCTTAAAATAACTTAACGTTTATTAGTATTATAATACCTTTATTAGTAATAAAGTTAGTTATTAGTAGTAGTATAGAGGGTTAAATACTATTATTATAGTTAAATTTTACTACTATATTTTAGATATACTAGTTATAGTAAAGATATATTTTTTAATTAGGTTTATTATATATAATATAAATCCTAAGATACTACTCTATGTCTCTTATCTTCTTTATTTTATAAGTATTCTTTATACCTATAATAACTACCTTTACTTTATTCTAACTCTCTTTTAGGTATATAACTAGGATATTATTAATATAGAAGAGAGTATATATTAAGCTATCTATTATAATAAATAGATAAGAGTTTTTTTTTATTAGTTAAAGTCTAAGTAACTTAAGCGTTTTTAAGAACTCTTTAAACTAGAGAAGAGGGGTATTATAAAGACTATATAAGGCCTATATAATTAATATAAGTTTACCTTTATCTTAGTATTCCTCTAGAAGTTAGTAATAGATTAATTTACTAAAGGGATCTTATTCTATATTTAGAAATATATTTATAATATTAAATTATTTTACTTTAAGGTTAAATTAGGTAGTAATTACTATTACTATATAAAAGGTTTATACTATAAAAGTTACTATATATATCTTTAAGAGGGGATTTTTCTCTTATATATCCCCTTAGGTAACTAGTTAAGCTTTATAGCGCTTAAGAAACCCTTTAGAATCCTACTTATATATCTATACCTACTTTAGTAGTAATAGCTTTATTTTTAGTAGGATATCTAAATTATTAATGTATATAAATACCTTAAGATACCTAAGTTTAGCTATCTTAATATCTATTACTACGTTAAGTATTTTCTAAATATCTACTAAAAGCTTCTTAAGCTTATATTACGTTAGAGGTATATATAGAAGATTCTCTTAATAATATTTCTACTTATTAGATAGTTAGATTATTTATTAGGTTATTATTTTATATATTACTATATATATAATTTTATAAACTATATAGTAGCTAACGTTAGATTCTTTTATTACCTCTTTTTAATTATTAAAGTAAGTATTAAGGAACTTATTAAAGTATTATTTTTACTTTTAACTAAGAGCTAAAAAGAAGGTTTACTCTATATTAGATTTACCCTCTAAGTTTATAGAGGGGTAGCCTACACCTAGATAGCGTTTTTATTTACTATATAAGACTATACTTAGTCTTTTAAGTAGTTATTACTATTACTAGCTTATTCTTATTATTTAGCCTTACTTTTCTTAGATTAAATTAGTAATTTAATTATATAGTTATATATTATTTTAGGCTTTTAAAGTCTCTTTAGAGTACTAGGTATTATTTAGTTATATAGTAGCCTATTAGCCTCCCTATAAGTTAAGGTATACTAGTTCCCTTATTCTTATAGTAATACTATCCCCCTTACATTAAGGTCCTACTACTTAACCTTAATTAAGTACCTTATAGCTTAGGTTACTTTTATTAAATATAACCTTAGTATTTAAATTACTAGGTACTAGTGTTATCTTAGGAGTCTAAACCTCTTCCTCTCCTTATTCTATAATACTTTAATTAAGTTACTTAATATCTTAAGTGTTTTTCTTAATACCTATATTTAAGGGAGTTTATACTTATAGTATTATAATTATTATATTTAGTATCTCTATTATCTTATTTATTACCCCTGATATATTTATTAGTATATCTTATTTATACTTAGTATCTTTAATAATATTAACTATCCTTTATACTTCTTATTTAGTAATTATATTATTTTCTTTACTTAGTTTTAAAAATAACTTTATTTTATTAAAGTATATATTATAAGTAATAATTATACACTAAAATAAGGGTACTTAGATTCTATATAAGTTATATATATTTTATATATATTTTACTAGATATCTAGTATATCCTCTTAGTTTAACTTTAAATTATCTTCTTTAAAATTCTTTCTTATAGTTACCCTTTAATAGGTAGGCTTTATAACTATATATATATATCTATCTCTAATAAGGGTAGAGGTTATATTATAATACTACTATATATACTAGTACCTACTAGTAAAAATACTATCTAAACTACGCTTCTTCTTTCTTAATAGGTATTATCTAGTTATAGTATTAAAGAAGGCTTATATTATATATATAAATTACTATAAGTACTACTTTAAGCTATAGTTTATATAGTAGGCCTAATAATAAAAGTATTTTTACTATATAAGTAATAATTTCTTAACCTACTCTCTTACTACTACTTATAGGCTTTTTTATATTTAATAGTAGGAGCTTTATATTAATCTTAAGCTCCCTAGCCTACCTCTTATACTTTATTTTATTTTTTATACTAATAACTAATATATCTTTATCTTAATAAATCTTATAGATATTTATACCTTATTACTAAGAGACCTATATAATAAATTTATATAATATAGAGAAAATATCCTTATATATCTTATCTAGGAGCGCTATACTAAAGAGATAAAATATATACTTATCTCTTATTATAAGTAACTACTTTAATTAGTTAAACCTAGTTAAAAAGTTAAAAAGATCTTATAATATCCTATAGTATAAGTATATTAATTAGTTTTTAGATATTTATCTTAAAATAACTTTACTTATATAGATAACTATATAGTACTTATACTTAATATAAGTTAATTCTTTAATCTTTACCCCCTAAGTATTAATTAGGAGTCTTAAGAGAGCTTTAAGGCTAAAGTGCCTAGTATATAAGTACTAAAGATAGGTATTATTACTTTAGTCTATAGGTATACATTATAATTTCTAATATATTATTATAAAGACTTAGATATTAACTACTACTATAAGGCTATAAGGGATTCCTTTATAGTAGAAATTCTAGTATAATAAAATAGGCTTATATTTAAAGAAGATAATATTACTTTTAGTCTATAACTATCTTAATATAACACTATTCTCTATAATACTAAATTAAAGTATATAGTTATATCTAAAATACTATATACCTATTTTATAAATAAATTACTCTAAAGTAATATTAATATAAAAACCTAAAATAAAGGTAATATTTTCTAAAATAAGGTCTATTATAGCTAGTCTATTAGCTCTATATAGTAGACCCTTTATTATATATTTACTATAACCCTTAATTAAGTATAATATAAAGCCTACTTCTATATTAATATATCTAAAGTTTATTTTAAAAAATCTAAGCTTAAAAAGTAACTTATTATTTATAATATAAAGTCCTCTATAATTATTATAAATAGTACTTTTACTAAATAAGTAGTAGCCTATAATTAGGGTTAAGAATACTCTAAGAGTAGATAAGTTTATTCTTAAGGTAGCCTTTATAAGGGTATTTAGGTTAATTATTACTATAATAATTATTAAAGGTAAATAAAAGGGTCTTATAGAGTTTATTTCTAGGGTCTTTCTTTTTATTTATCCCTTCTTTTTTAGTTTATTATAGAGTTTACTTTATATAGGTTTAGCTAATTTAGTGTTAGTCTTCTTTAAGAGTATTTCTTTTAACTTATATTTAAGGATACTTAATTTACTATAAAGTATATATTTAATAATTCTATATATATTTAGGGTCTATAGGTAATTTAACTTCCTATAGGGGTATTTATAGTATTATTTCTTATTAGCTAAAGGCTTTAGTCTACTAGTAAGGGTTATATATACCCCTATTACCTTATAGGTTTTTAGTAAAGTTATAAAGATAATTTAGCTAAGTAAGTCTCTATAGTTTCTTAAGGTTAAAGGGAATCCCCTAAGAAGCTTAATTTTTAAGATAGCGTTTAGCTTATTTACTACCTATAATAACGCTATTTATTACTTAACTATATATAAGAATATCTTAATTATAAGGGTACTTTTAATCTTAGAGATCTTAAAAGCCTTAGCTATTATAAGTATATAGTACTAGTTTATATACTATTTTATAGGATCTCTAGTTAAGGTAATATAAGAAAGAACCTTATTATATTCTTTATATATAAATTTACTTATATTATTATAAGAGGGAGTATATTATCTTTAAAAAGCTTAAATTATTACTTAAAGTATAAGGTTATTTCTATTATTAAAGAGCTATATTTATATACTACTTATAATATCTTTTATAATAGTAAAGTTAACTTAAAGAGTTAAAAGGTTATTTACTTTTTATTATTTATAGATATAGAGTTTCTTTAATAAGGTATTTTTTATTATAACTAGCTAGTTATTTTTTATAGCTTTATTATTAGCTATTAGGTCCTTTAGTTTTACTAGCTTATTACTATTAGTTTTATCCTCTATAGGGAGAGTATCCTAAATATAAAGGGCTTATTAATAATTAACTATTTACTTATTATTTAGCTCTTTAAGGTATTTAATAAGAGAAGGGTCCCCTAAGTATTATAAGAGTTCTTTAAGTCTATCTAGATTAATAAAGCGCTAAATATCTTAAGTAGTTACTAAGAAATAAAGTACTATAAACTATAGAAACTAGTTTTTATATATAGTAGCTAGTCTATATAGCTTTTAGTTAGTTAGTAGACTAATTAACGTATCTAAGAATATAGTAATAAAGGTAAGCTTAAAGTAGTAGCTTTATAGGATAATTTTTAGCGTATAGTAAGTTATTATAACTTAGAGTATAAGTGTATAAGAAAGAAGTAATTCTTAGAAAGGATTTTCTATATAAAACCCTTCTTTATAATAGAGGGGATTATAGTACTTATTATTAAGTTAGAGCTAGGCTTATAACTATTATAAAGGGGATCTTACGTAGGGGGTAATTTATTAGGTTAAAAGTAGCTTAATTCTCTCCTAAGGGTTCTAAAGCGAGGCGTTTCTAAATACTACTTTATACCTTAATTTAAACATAACCTTATTCTAGAAAGCAGTAACGTATAGCAATATTAAGGTCGCTTTATAAGCATCCTTTATAATAGATAGATAGTATTAAAGGCTATACTATTACTATATAAATAGTTAATAGTCTAACCTAGTTTTATATAATATATATTAAACCTTATTTCTTAGAAGAGGAACCTAAAAAGTAGAATTTTAAAGTTATATAACTAACCTAAGAATAGCTAAAGAGAAGGGGAAGACTAAGAAAAGGGATAAAAACCACTATACAAAGGTTAAATAAGATAATTATAGTATACCTCTCCTAGAAAAAAAGAGACTACTATAAACTAGCCCTAAAGCTAAGAAAAAATAATATTATTATAACCCTTAGATTACTATATAAAGAATTAAATAGGCTAGAGATTAAGAATCTTATTAACTAAGGTATATTTAAAGTTATATAATATAAGGAGTTAAAATATAGTTACCTATAAATCTACTCTATATATATAATATAGGAGTTAAAAAGGTTACTAGATAAGGTATATAAGAAATCTAGACTTATAATATAAGGCTATAAAGACTAAGAGAAGAAATTTCTTCTTATATAAGCACCTATAACCTAGAGAATAAGCTAGAGGCTCTTAATTTATATTAAACCTACTCTTATATAAGACTTTAAATACTAATATAAACTAAGGGATATTACCTAGGTATATACTTAGTTAACTAATTATTTAATAAGGATAATTATTATATAACTCCTAAAGGAACTTTAGGAGAAATATCTAGAGGGTATACTTCTATATATTCTATAACCCCTATATAGACTAGTAGAATTAAGACTTTACTAGTATAAAATATACTTAGAATATTATAAGGTAGACTTAGAAATACTAGAGTCTATATATAACCCCTACCTCCTATATACTAACTCTAATAAGGATATATTCTATATAATAGTAATATAAATAAATAATATATTAATGTTTATAATACTAATATTCTCTAAGAAGGAGGAAAAAAAATTAGTAAAAAAAAGTCTTTATATAAAGCTAAAGACTATCCTCTCCCTAACTTAAGAAATTAACTTTAATAGTAGAAAGATTTATATAAATAGTAATAATATTTAGTTTATATAAAAAAGCTAAATTAGTTAACTTAAACTTATTAATTTAAATATATATAATACTAAATAATAATTTATTTTATAAAGAGCTAGAGTAGTATATATAGTATTAATCTACTAACTAAAAATATTATATAATATTACTATAGTAGCTTAAACTATAGACCTAAGATAAAAAGATATTAATATATTAAATATATAGATCTAATAATAAATTAACTATCTAAAAAGAGGACTATACTATATACCTTTAGACCTCTAATATATAAAGATATATATTTTTATAAATAAGTTATTTATAAATAATATAGACCTATTTTTATAACTTAGTTTTATTATTATACTTACTAAAGAGATAGCTTATATAATAATAAACTTTAAAATTAAGGGGAATATTATCTACTAGAGCTTAATAAAGTATAAAAGAGTTATATAAAGTATACTAGTAAGTAAGCTATATAGAATAACTATAGGTTTTAATAGTAGGATTTCCCTAAGTATAACCCTTAATAGGATACTTTATATACTTTAATAGCTAAATATTCTAGTAGTTATATACTTAGATTTAAGATCTCTCTATAAATATTTTATATAACTAAGAATAACTAATAAAAAGAGACTTATAATTAATATTATAAGCCTATATAAGTTATATAAGAAGAAAAAGATATTAAAGGTAAAATAGATTAATAGGAAGGATACCCTAGCTAATATACTTATAAAAAAAACACTTAACTTAGTATTAAAGTACTTAGTATTATATAATACTCTAAAGATATATATAGAAATATATATTAAAAGAGTAAAAAAGAAGATTAATTAATAGTTAAAAGGCTATCTTCTAAGCTTACCCCTATATAATAGACTAAGACTACTTAATCCCTAAAAATAGTAAAAAGGTATTATATAATAAAACTAAAGCTATAAGAAAGAGTAAACCTATATATAACTATATCTAAGGAACTTAGCTAACTACTTATATATCCCTAAAATATATTAGTATACTATAATTATATAAAACTAAAGAAAATTAGATATCTTTAATAGTACCCTTAATTAACTAAGGGTTATAAAAAAAACTAAGGAAAGAACTAGAAGTTTTAATATTCTTTCTAAGATAACTACTAGGCGTATAAGGGTTATAACCCTTAGAAACTAAAAGTTTTTAATAGTTAAATAAACTATTATTATCTAAATTAAAATTATTATTACTACTAGAGGAGATATTATCTCTAGCGTTAGTATAATTATAGTAGGTACTATATAATTACTAAATATACTTAATATAAGTATTATTCTAATATCTATAGAGGTAATAATACTTAGTAAATTAAAGAGTAATATTATTAGTAGTATACTTAATAATATATATATAAATATAATAACTATATAACTAGATAAGTATTATATAAAAGTAACCTTTATAATAAAAGAGCTTAGTAATAAAAACTAAAACTATTTTATTAGCTAAGAGATAAATTTAGATATTATATAAAGGGAGATTAATAATATAATGTTTATTATCCTAGAAAAAGAGTTAGCGTATAAACTAAAAAATAAAAAGAGATATATATATATTAATAGTAAGGAATAATAAAAAGTTCTAATTAAACGTAAAGCTAATAGAAATAATAAGGAAGTATATACTACCCTCTCTATTTAGAATACTAATATTACTTAAAGGGGTAACGTTTTATTTAGCTAGAATAAGAGATATTATAAAAATTATAAAAAATACTAAACTAAAAATGTTAGTAAAAAAAAAAAAGTAAAGGTAGATATATATAAATCTAAGCTAAAAAAAATTAAGTTAGGAAGTAAAAAAAAAGATAACCTTAAAGAAAACCTCTATTATATAGAGAAAGTAAGAAAGTAAAAGGATAATTTATACTATATTATATAAAGGGTTAAGTTAAGAAATTATATATAAGGAAGAAAAGAAAGAAGAGGGAAAAAGAGGGAAAAAAATAAACCCTTAAATAGAAAAGAAAAGTCTATTATATAGCTACCTAGCTAGGTAAAAGGTAAAGTTAAAGAAGGGAAGGAGCTTATATATATATATAACCTCTATAAGTATATCTACTAAACGTTAATAATTACTACAAGGAAAAAAGGAACTATATAATAATAAAAATAAATAAAAGGGGATATATTAGAGTTTAATTTTACTAATATTAGTAGGTTAAAGGATATTAGATTATATAAACTAGTAATATAACTACTAAGAAGTATATAAAGCTATTCTAAGAATAATTAGAAGCACCTAATTAGGTAATACAAGGGATTATATAGTTATAAAAGAAAAGTTATAAGTATTAAAATATTAATATTATATAACTATATAATACTTACTTTAGAATTATAGTTAATATATAAAGGTTATAGAATAGATATCTAGACCTTAGTTATAGGTAAGGGCTTAAACACTAGTTAGACCTAACTATAATTTAGGTACTAGAATAGAAGGGTATATCTATTTGTATAACCTATAATCCTATAGTTAGGAGAGATAGTTATAAGCAATATATTATACCTTACCTTATACTTTATTTACCCTAGTTATAATTATACCTAGACTCTTATAGACAAGAGAGAGTCTATTTAATAATAATAGTAATAAAATAGGTTAGTTAGTTATTAAGGATTTTTAATAGTAACTTACTATTTAACTTTTAGAGTAATAAACTAAAGAGATAAAAAAGTCTTTATTAATACTTATTAATTATAAACTTTTATAATAGACAAAGTACTAAAAAAGGTAAAGTTAATATATAGTAAACCTTATTAATCTATTATTAAAGAATCTAGTAGTTAATTAATATTAGTTAAACTATAGTTATTAAAGGGGGATATCTTAGTCTAATAAATATATATTATACTATACTACTATTTATATATAGGTAGTAAATAATAGTATAGTTATAGTATAGTAAATCTATTCTAAAGAAGGGCTACTAATAGACTATTTCCTAGATATAGAAGATTCTACTAAAGGTAGTAAGTTATATAACTATATATAACTTACTATCCTTTCTCTATATCCTAATAAAAAGTACTAAAACTTTAATATTTATATTACCTTTAGTATAAAGTTCAATAATAATAATATTAAAAGTTATTTTTTAAATAGTCTTAATTTCTTATATTAACTTATTAATATTATATAGAATATAATTAATAATTAAAAGCTATACTTTAAGTAAGCTTATACTTAAGATAAAATACTTATAAGCTAAAATAATATAGGTTTTTATATTAAGTATTTAAATAAACTTTAGATAATATTTTTATTATAGTATTTTATATTAGTTAATATATAATACTACTTAGTAAAAAAGGTTATACTTTTTAATAAAAGGCTATTCTTTACTCTTTTTAGAAAATATAGCTTAGATTATACTATTTTAGTTAAGCTAAATATTTTATATTATTATAAGATTTACTTAAAAATACTAAATTTAGTTACTTTTAGTAAATAAAAAGTATACCCTTAGTAATATCCTTAAGAGATATCTTTTTTAGATTTATACTACTAAATCTTTAACCTAAAATTTACTATATCCCTCTATAGTAAGCTAAAAAGTATAGTATAGTTAGTTTTATTATAATTAACTTTACTTAAAGAAGGTTAGCTAGTTAATTAAGCTTAAACTACTTATAGTAGATAGGGTATAAGTAAAAGAAAATAAAGCTATTTTACTAAAAATAAAATTAAGTTAATATTAACTAAGCTTATATAAAAAGTAAGTTAGCTAAGCTAAACCTAAATATTAAGCTTATCTTAGTTATAAATAAAAGCTAATTTTGTATTCTTAGTAAAGGAAAAATAATAAGGAATTATATAACTAAATAGCTAATATAGCTTAGTATTTAAAGGATATAAAGTAAATAAAAAATAGTCTATAGTAATAATAAATCTAAATAACTATATAATAAGTATTAGAAAAAGTAGTTAAGTAATATAGGAAAGGTTATAAAAACTAAGCTATAGGGATACTTTTTATAGCTATAGGAAATAGGCTTTAGAGGGAGCCCTTTTTATAGCTATAGAAAGTAGGCTCTAGAGGGGGCTCTTTTTATAGCTATAGGAAATAGGCTCTAGAGGGGGCCCTTTTTATAGCTATAAAAAGGGCTACTTCTAGAGCTTATTTTTTATAGTAATATAGGTTAAGTAGTTAATTTAGCTTAATATAATAGTAGAATTATAATATTAGTAGACTTATTACTACCTTTATAGGAATATATTATTTTTTTTAGCTAATTAGAGAAGGTAATAGTTATACCCCCCTAAGGCTTATACCTATATATTAATTTCTTATACCCCCCTATTAATTCCCTAGTAATAGTATAAGTAATATTATTAAAGAATAGATTATTATTAATAAAAACTAAAAAGTTATTTAGTCTTTTATGAAATTTCTTTAGTTAATTCTTAGTATAAGTAATAGTTATAAGTTATCTCTTATTAAGGATTAAAATTAATATAAAGAGTAGTTTAAAGTAATTAAATAAACTTAAAATAGTTTAAAATAATAATAATTAAGCTTTTAAAATATTAATATATTAATTCTTTTTATATACTATAAATAAAGATTAACTACTTAATCTTTAACCTTTTCTTTTAAAGAATATAAGTATAATATATATTAAATATATCTTAGGTTTATATATAGTATTAGATAACTATTATAATAGCTTTAACTTAATTTTCTTTAAGTTAAGTAAAAGTATAAAAGTATAATTATATTTCTTTTTAGGGATATAAATATTATTTTAATTAAAGACTCTCTATTAGGTAGTCTTAGCTTTAATTAAAGTAACTACTTAATATCTATAGTTAAGAAAAAAGAGTATAAACCTATATAAAGCTTTAACTATTATATAATTAGTAAATAAAGTAATATAAAATATTAGTTAAATATTTCTTTTTTCTTTATTAGATTAAATATAAAGAGTATATATGTTTAGTTAATATTTTTTCTTTAAGATTCTATTAGTATATAGGTTACAAATAAAGATAACTTTATTTTATAATTTATATCTTTAGTTTAGTTAAGTTATAAGACTTTAATCTTCTTATTCTTTACCAATAATTAGAGGCTTATAGACTTTATACTACTAAATTATGTCTTTTTAGAAGAATTTTAGCATATTTTCTAAGGTTATATTTTTAAAACTCTAAGCCTCTAGGTAGCTTATAAATTAATATTAGGCTTTTATAATGTTTTACTTACTATTATATTAAATATTAAAAGCTATATAAAGAAAAGGCTATATTCTTAGCATAGTTATAATATATAAGTTATTTAGTTAAGTTAACTTTACTTTTTAATAAGGTTTATAAGATACTATTAATAATTTAACCTAAGTGTATATCTTAGGCTAAAAGTATTACTTTATTAGTTAAAGATAAATAGCCTTATATCTTTAGTATCTTAATTTTATATAGGCTTCTCTAATTAAAGTTATTTACTATATAGTATTATTAATAATTTAAAATAAAGCTAGCTATATTATTATTTTTATTAAAAAAAGATATATTTCAAACTATAAATTAAACTACATTATACTAAAATTAGTAAAACTACTATACTAAGATTCCTAAAGGATACTTTAATATTAATAAGAAATAAGTAATCTAATTTAAATACTTTAACTATTTATTATTTTTATTTAAGAGTTTAGTTAAAATACCTATTTCTTTATTATAATTAAGCATTAAGTTAAGCTATTTATATATTATAAGGAAGAAATTCTTAGCCACTTTTATATAAAAGACTTTAGTGTTAATAAAGTCTTTAATATTCTTTTTTTTACTTTTCTTAAATTAAAAACTTCTATTAACTTTTTTAATAATATATCTATATTAGTATCTTTTCTTTTAGATATATACTTAATTTTAAAATTAAAGAGCTAAATTTAAGAAAGCTATTAAATTATTA
The DNA here is from genome assembly GCA_019425465.1 of Colletotrichum falcatum. Taxonomy (NCBI): domain Eukaryota; kingdom Fungi; phylum Ascomycota; class Sordariomycetes; order Glomerellales; family Glomerellaceae; genus Colletotrichum; species Colletotrichum falcatum. The sequence continues at coordinate 6,008 of SWKJ01000094.1, read as the reverse complement.
TAGTAGATAGTAAGTTATTTATAGCTTTATTAATTTTAGTAACTAAAACTTAAGTATTAGTCTTAAGTAAAAAATTAAGTTTTCTAAGATAGTTTATAAGCTATTTAAGACTTTATAATATACCTTATACTTTTAGCTTACCTATATTATAATTTAATCTTAGTTTATTTAAAACTTTACTTTTATATTAAACTACTACTTATTTATTATTAATAATGTAGCTAAAAGTATAACTTTACTTATTACTATTAAAGTCTATAATAAAGATAATTTATTTAGTCTTAAGAGAATAGTTTAATACTATTAAACCTAAAGCTATTATAAAGGCTATCTTTAGTATTAATATAGTATTAATTTAATTAAGGCTTTATTTAAAGATAAATTCTTTTCTTCAGAGTATATAGAGAGGTTTTAAAATTTTAAAAAATACTTTTACTTAGTATTAGTAGAAAATAATTATTTCTAAGAATAATTAAATATTTAAAATATTTCTATAAGCTTTTTATTTTATAATCTTAATAATCTTTATTTAATTAAGGAGCCTTTTACTTATATTATAAAAGTATTTAGTAATTACTATTAACTCTTAGTACTATTATAACTTTATACCTAAAATTATATTACTAATTAGCTTACAGTTTACTAAGATTTAATTAATATTTAAGATATATTTATAAATAAATACTAAATATTAAAATAGTTTAAGAGTTCTTTATTTTTATACTAAAACAATAGGCTCTTTACTCCTCTATTACTTATAAATGCTTTTTAATAATATAAAATTAAACTATAGAAAGTCTTAATAATAATTTAGTAAAACTATATAACTAGGTTTATAGTCTTTATTAGTAAAGTATAGTATTAAAGAAGTTTTTATAGAATTAAAAAAGTTATTAAATTATAGTTTTCTTTTATTTAGGGGAATTTAATTATATATAAAAAAGAAGTTTAATAAAGAAACTAGTTTATCTATAGTAAAAGTTTAAAAAGACTTATTAATACCTAAAGGAAGCTAAGTATCTTAAAGTATAATAGTATTATATTTTATTATTAAGTTAATTAACTATAAGTTATTATCCTTTTTAATATTAAAAACTAAGGATTTTAATAGGCTTTATAGCTCTCTTTTATAATATCTCTTATAATTTGTTTTTAGAGTACCTCTATTACCTTTAAGATTAATATTTTTAAGATTAAAATACCTTTTACTTACTAAGCTTTATAGGGAATTATTTTAATTACCTATAGTAGTATAACTATTAGGTTTACTTAGCTATAGTTTTTAAAGTCCTATATAAAAGCTTTCTTTTAATTAATTAAGACTTATATTATTAAATTTTACTCTTTATCCTATAGACATTTATATAAATCTATAGCTTATTATAGATAAGATAATTCTCTATTAACCTTAATTATAGTTTAATTTTAAAGAAGTGTAGTATAATTAAATTACTATATAGTCTTAAGGTATTAAATTAACTACTTTATCTTTAATTTTTATTAGTCTTTAAGTTTTTAGTATAGATCTTTATTTAGAATAGTTTTATTAGAGGGTATATGATTTCTTAATTAAATCTTTTAATCCTTTTTTATATATAATATTAACTTTAGTAGCTTTTATTAGTCTTAATAGGGTAGTTTTAGTATTTGAAGTACTTCTATAAGTATTTATTAATTTACTATTCTTTTTATTTTAACATTAAGGGTTAAATTTAATTAACATATTAGACTTACTTCTTAATTTAGTACTTATAGCACTATTCAAAGCTATTAACTATAACTATAATCTATAAAATTATACTAGTAGTATAAAGATACATAAGCTTTTTAGTAGTTATCTTTATAATTTCTTTAATATTACCTCAATTTAAGATTACTATAATATATTTATTATATTTTAGCTTAAGTTCTAAGTATTTAAAGCTAATACTAATAGTAGCCCTAGGGGTACTACTAGTATTTACTTTTTTAACTTAAAAGCTTACTTAGTATATTAGTTAAAATTAAAGAAGATATTAGTAACTTTAAAAGTACTATTAATCTTAATTACATTTATTCAAGTCTAAAGGAAAGTATTTTTAGCTTAAATATAAATAATAATAAGCCTTTTTTATATATAAAGATAAGTTAACTATTTTATATAAATAAAAGACTTAGTAGTAATAGGTTTATAACTTAATTTTTATTTTTAATAAAAAAGTAAAATATAACTTTATATTAATTGATTTAATATTTATAAAATAAAACTTATTAAACTTAATTATACTTTTAAGGTTATTTTTAAAAGTCTATATTTTAAAAGCTATATAAGTATAAAGTATCTTTATTTAAATAATATACTATTTTAAAGATATATTTACTTATATACTAATATTTAGAATAATTATAATTTATAAAGTTTTATTATTGTTTTTAATCTCCTTAATTTATACTTTTATTTAAAAGTATATATTTAAGATAATTAATATTAAAACTTTTAGTATAAGTTTAATCTTATATACCTTATTAATCTTTATAAAATATTTCTACCTATTTATAGTAATTTATTATATATAACGTACCTATATAGCAAGTCGCTAGTTATAGTAAGTCACCACTTTTCCTCTCTTTCTACCTCTTTAACCTTTATACTAATATTCCTCTACGTATAAATATACAATCCTCCTTAATTAAAAGTTATATTATCCTTACTATCTAAGCTATTAAACAAGACCTAAAAATATCTATAAAAAAGGCTACCTTTACCTTTTAGGTCCCCTAAATAACACTACACAACTAACACGTAGGATACATTATATAAGGTAAAAGGTAACTAAATTTAATAAAGATAACTATAATAGAAGAGGAGGTAATTCTTAAATAAGTTATTAACCTAATTAATTAAGGGTTCCCTCTATAAGAAGAAGATATATAAGAAATAGCTAACTAACTCCTAAATATATATAACGGGATATATATAGGACCCTAATAGGTAGAGAACTTTATATAATGTATCCTTAAATTAAAAATATAATTTTAACGTTAAATTAACTATTAAAGGGCTTTAGCTAAGGATCCTATAATTATATAAGGCTAGTTTATACTTATATAAAATATAATTATAAAGTATAGGATATAGGATTATAATATCTATAATTTTAATAAGATTAGCTTCCTAATAGAAATACTATTATATATAAAGGTTATTATAACTTCTAACTATAAGGGAAGGCCTTATATAAAGTAGCCTAGTAATTATAAATAGGTTTCTATTATTTAGGGTATATATATAAATAGCTAGGTAATACCTCTATATATTATTATAAAGGGTAAATATTACCTACTCTCTTAGTATACTAATAGCTAATTCCTAGCTATATAGTGTATTTATCTAAGTAAAAATAAATAGATAATAAATAATATTAGCTTAAATTAGCTAAAGTACTTTAACTAGTATATAAAGTCTTATATAAAGGGTATTTATTACCTCTTAATTCTTAATAGCTATAATAGCTATAAATTAACTAACTTTAATAAATACTATAAAGAATAATATATTATTATTCTCTATATACCTCTCTATTTATTATATAAGCTTTAGCCTCTTAATATAGGGTACTTTAGTTTATTAAAGTACTTATATAGTAAGGAAATTAAAAAGATAATATAGATATAGATTTTATATATTATAAAGGATAACTTTTTTTTTACCTTTAAAGTAGTATTTTTTACCTTAATAGGTAAAAATAATATATAAGCTAGTTTTAAATAAGTAAGCCTTATACCTTTTAACCTTAAAGTAGTTATTTCCTACTTAGATTTTAAACTAAAGACACTAATACTATTAAACTTATAGCTAAGTAGCTATAGCTCCTAAGACTTAAAGATACTAACTATAGCACTAGATAGTATATAAAGTGCTACCTCTCTTAAAAAGAAGATCTAAGTATATTAAGGTAGCTTACTAATACTAATATATAAAGTAATTAACTTTTAGGCTAAAAGTATTAGTAAGTTAGCCTATAGGCTTACTATTATTAAGGCTAAGAACTATAAGCTTTATATAGGGATAGAGGTATTAAGTAAGTACTAGAGAGCTAAAAAGACCTAACTATATCTTAGAGGGTTACTTAATACTACTAAAGTAAAGGTACTATAAGTAGAAAAGGGTAGTATTAATACTAGAGGAGAGAATAACCCCTAGAAGGAGGGTTATATAGAAGAGGCTAAACTACGTATATAATAATATAGTAATTATAGAAAGACTAAATATAATATATAAACCTATAAAGTAGTTTAGGATAGTAATAAGGAAGAGGGTAATAAGTAGTTTTAATTAATTTTATATATTATAGCTAAATTAACTTATATAAAAGGTAGAAGAGTAGGGGAAAGGTAGTAACTTACTATAACTAGCGACTTACTATATAGATACGTTATCTAAAAGCTAAATAATACTAAATCACTATTAAAGAGTCTTAGATAGGTTAAAAAAGGATATTAAAGCCTTAGTTAATATACTATTACTATCTAAGTATATTTAATTATAAAGAGTAATACTTATAGCTATATTAAACTTAAGCTAAATCTTTTAAAGTAAGTTTATTAGTAAAGATATTAGGGTATTAAGCTTCTTATTAGCTAACCTTTCTACCTTTTAAACAAAGTTAAGCTCCCTTAGTAATATAATTATTAATATACTAGTAGCTACTTAATTTTTCTATTTATACTTAGGGTAACCTATATATCTTTAACTACTTTTAGGTTTAAGAAAACCTTATATAATAGTAGTATTAGTTAAGGTAAATTAAAGAACTTTATAAGGTTTACTATACTATATTAGTTTATATTAAGATTTATTAGCTCTCTTAAGTCTAAAAATAATATAGACTTCTTTTTTAAAGCTACTAATACTTAGAATTTATTTATTTTATAAATTTACTTAGGGTATTAATTTATCTATATTAGTAGCTATTTTACTGATTATTTTTTTAAGTATAAAAACCTTAATATAATTATCTTTTAATTTATTTAAATATACTATATATAAGTATTATATTTTTATTATTAAAAATAGATTTAAGAGGCTTAATTAATCTTATTAAAAAGTTAATTTACTAAGTTAATATTACTTTAGCTATAGTCTTTAGGTTATTATCCTCTAAGAGGTTAGCTATATAAGTTATTATAGATACTTAATTAACTATTTTATAAGCTTATTTCTCTAAGGATTATAAATAGTATTATTAATATAAAGTTTAATTTATCTTTTTTTTATAATACTATAATCTTCAGATTAAAAAAGTAAAGCTTATACTTTTATTTAAAGTATATTACTTAAAACTATAAATAAAGTAGTATTATATAAACTTATAATATTAATATTAATTAAATAAGCTATTATATTTAGTTATTCTTAGTCTTAAAGTAATTATACTAAAGACTTATATATTAAGTTAGTAGTATAGACTACTTTAGTAGATTTTTAACTTATTTTTTTAATCTACTAAGTCTTAATTAATAAACTCTATAAGACTTTACTAAGTTTAAAGACCTATAGTAGGTTATTTAGGTTAATATTAATTTTACTAATAGTATTAGTAACATACCTACATAGCAAGCAAGCTAACATAGCAAGTAGGCTACTTCTTATTACTAAAAAAAGCCCCTTTTCTAACTATTTCTTAAAAACTGAATTCTTAACTAAAAAAAACCTAGTTTTTAGGATTATATAATAATAAGTGTTAGATTTTAAGAATTAATAATAGAGAAAATATTATCTTTCTCTAACCTATATATACTAAGCTTACTTCTTATCTAGAGGCCTAGATAAGAGATATAGGGGTTAAAGTAAAATAATATTTTTTATACTATTATTTCTTAGTATTTAACATTTATTGTTACTTATAGCTTAAACCTAGACCTTTTTTAGGCTTAATTTAAATTTTTAATAAATAGGTAAAAAAGTAGCCTTTAAGGTATAATAAAGAGGTAGCCTACTTGCTATGTTAGCTTGCTTACTATGTAGG
>SWKJ01000098.1:0-148663 GCA_019425465.1 Colletotrichum falcatum | reverse complement strand
AAGAGAGATACCTAACCCTAAACCCTAACCCTAACCCTAACCCTAACCCTAACCCTAACCCTAACCCTAACCCTAACCCTAACCCTAACCCTAACCCTAACCCTAACCCTAACCCTAAGTAACGTGGCTAGGATACGCGACGCGTTAGGACCCCTAAAGTAACATTCCCCTAAACGTAATAATATCCTATTAAACAAAGTAAACTAACTAATACCCTTCTTACCTTATATAATAGCTAGGCTACACTAGAATTACATCTTATAAAAAATAAACTAAATTCCTAATTTAAGTTATATAACTAAACATACACATATATTAAGCACTACAGCACAGTCTATAGCAGCATTATTATCGCTATCTAGGGCTTATTCCTATACATAATAGCGAAGTCCTTAACTATATTCTTTAGATAGCTACGTACTAGCCTTAAAGCTCTAACTACACCCCCTTACACCTATAACTAGATTATAAAATAACAAAGTCTAACAATTAAATATAGTTATAACGCCTATATCTAGCGTAGGAACGGCTTTATAGAGACTAGGTTAGTAACTAAAGATATCTAAGTATACAGTTACTTACTTATAGGTAGTTACTAACTAGGATATAAACACTAATATAGAAAGTAGTACTATACTATCTCTATCTAGTGTAGTAGAGGAAAATATATCGCTAAGTAGAATTATCCAGGAGTAGAGACTCTAGCTTATATAATGTACCATAAATAAAGAAAGGCTTACAAAGACCTCTAACCGCCTTAGTAGGGAGAATACACTACTCTACACTAAGATAGGGTAGTTAAGAAGACGTAAAGAGCAACTATAAGCTAAACAAAGACATTAGAAAGTAGCTATAAAGTTATTTTACTTTATATTATAACAGAGTTACTTAATCCTAAGGAAGACATATAGGGAAGTATAAAGGGTATATAAGTATATTAGGTTTTATATACTAGAATATATAGAGTAATATAGAGTACTTATAGCTACCCTCTACTTATTTATATAGGAGTAAGTAGTATTATTAGTAGTATATAGGCTTCTTTACTTACTCTTAGGAGTAAGCGTCTTATACTTAGGGACTATATACTCTAGAATAACAGCGGGTAGTTATTAATCTAAACACTATGCTGTTAGCAGGGAGGTAATAAATAATATCCTAAGGCTTTACCTTACTTTTATTATACTAGGCGTATAGATAAATACTACATAACCTATTACTAAGGGGTACTAACCTACTATTATACAAACACGCTTATTAGGTACTATTTTTATACCCCTTAACCTACTAGTACATTAACTACCCTAATAAGACATACTGCTGGCTTTATAGCCTAGATAATATACTTTAGCCTATTAGCCTCACCTACCTCCCTATTAAGCTAGCTACAGCTATAGTAAAGCTCCTATCTCCCTATAATATATTCCTCCTTAGGCTAGTCTTAAAACAGCTAGCTAACCTAATAGCGCCTTTCTTTTAGCCTTTATTTTCTAAGTAGTATATCTCCCTAGAGAGGGATAGCCTACTAAACTTCTATAAGATCTTGTAGCACCTAACCCTACGTTATACTGTCTATATAGTTAAGCTCTATATAGATTATCTTCCTATAGAGTTAATGTAGCCTTAGGTTAAGATATAGGATTTAGAGCTAGTATAGTTACTAGACAAGATAGATTACCTTAATAGCCGTAACTTCCCTAACAATTACCTATTTAAGTTTCTATAATAGGATAATAATAGTTTTAGATACAGCTATACTAGCACTTAATTATATAACGATAATAGTAGGGCTCTCGTGGTAGATAGAGTAGTAAGGCTACAACAGTATACTCTTAATATTAAGTTTTATAACTATAGCTTTAAGGATAGCCCTACCTTACGCTATAGGTTAGCTAACTAAGACTACCTACATACCTCTAGCCTTAGCGTCTAGCTACTAGCTAAGGCGCTTAGGAACCTCCTAGCTTATTAGGTAGTTAAGATTAATAACTTCGCCTAGTTATAGGGTATAGCTACGTTAGCCTAGGATATTAGATTCCTACTATACTAGCTTATCTCTAACTAAGGTAGAAATAATATACCCTTTTTATACACTATTATCCCTACCCTACTAACTATAGTTATAATAAGTAGTATATCGCTAGATAAGATTTATATAATTCCTAGTAGTATATTTAGGTAGTATTCTACCCTGCTACTAGGTATACTAGCCCCTAATAGGGTAACGTTACTAGCTAACTTAGTCTCTAGGCTCTACCTTATAGTTATAGTAATAAGGAAGGATAATAAGTATAATAAGACGCTAACTATTAGTTAGGTCTAGCGTATAGTTAACTTTATTAGCGCGTTCTACTTACTAACTACCCTTATACTTATACTATATATAAGTAACACTAGTCTCTACTTATCTAGCCTATTATACTAGCTCTTTATCCTATAGCTAGAGTTAGTTACCCTATAGGAGTTTACCTATACTAGGGCTAACCTACTCTACCTCCTTAGCCGCTACAGGACAACACTCTATAACGTTACCCTCTAATATATCTACCTAGTTAAGGAGATAGGGTTATAGGGGGAGGAGATAGTGCTGTAGCCGTCTATAATCTAGTTACTTAGGGATAACTTTACGCTAGATACCTTAACTATAAGCCCTTGCTACACTCTAGGAACTTACATAAGATATAATAGTTAGATAAATAACTAGCAAGGGAGAGCTATAGGCAAGGAGTAGTATACTACCTAGGACTATAGTAGCTATACTACCTTAATAGGGCTCTAGTATCCTAGTTGCGTGGCTTTAGACCTAGAGGGATAGAGTTTAATTATTATATAGCTATACTAGCTACTATATAGATTAATACCCCCCCCCCCCCCCCCTACTTATAAGCTATAAAGTTAGGTTATGTGGCTATATAGGTTAGCCTCCTAGTGCGTTATATACTTATTAATAGCTTTTATTAACGCTACTATAGCTAGGGTAGGTTACTTCTTTGTAGTTAGCTATAGTATATATCTATAAATAAGAGAGGTTATTCTTAGGGAGATAATCCTTAGAAAGCGCTTTTTAAAGGTATTATCTTAATATAGCTAGTCTTCTAGTCCCTCCTATAGGTAATAGCTTTAAGGTAGCTAGCCTTAGGAAGCTTAGCCTAGGTATAGACGTAGCTATAGATTACGTCTAAGTAATTAAATAGGGAATATAGAGAGATATAAAGTATAGGAGCGGCGTAAGGTATAATAAGTATCTAGCTCCTCTTAGTTAAGGATAGACCTATAGTATTATAGTAGTTTCTAAGATAAGATAGTTAGATATATATAAGACATAGATTATCTAGATATAGCTTAGGGTACACTATAGGGTCTCCTTCTAGATAGTCTTCTATAATATAGTTATTCTATATCTTAGGGTTAGTTAAGTATTATAATAAGAATATAGCTTTATTATAGGAAAGAAAGGTTTAGATATAGAATAGTATTAAATTATATATAATTAAATAGGTAGGCGCCTAGAAGCTAGGGCTAGGTTAAATTAAATAATAAAAATCTACTCTTTTATCCTTATACTTACTACGTTAAGCCTAGAAACTAATTCTAATACTATACTATCTCGCAGCTACTACTACTACAAAGCTAGACACTTATTTACCTTAACTTCTATACGCTAGCTTTTTCTTAGTTTATAAGGCTCTTATTAGATAATATAATCCTATAGGTTTAAGTAAATAGCACTATAGCTAGACTCCCCCTATCTCTTTATAACACGCTTACTACCCCACGTCTATTATAACCTACTTCCCCTTTACGCTACCTTCTAGACACATTATCCTCCTCTATTTCCCCCCCCCTCCTTACACCCTAACGCTTTTCCTATTTCTTTACTTTCCTCTTACCTCCCTATCTCCCTCCCCACCTATTCCCTTAACCCCTTAGCTAACCTATTAAACCTAGCCTTAACCTAACCCTATAAGTCCCATTTCCCTATTATACCTAGCAGCCTATAGTATAGCAGTAAGGCTATGTAGTATAGACAAGGTTAACAGGACTCTAGATAATATTTTAACCCTTTTATAGCCCTATTAGAGAGGATAAACTATAGCTTTATTAGCTTTATACCTTAGGTATAGTGTATCTATAAATAAATAAAAAAAGATATAATTATCTAATTATATCTTTATCCCTATAATAGCTATATAGTCTTATTATTAGTAGCCTTACTAGCTAGTAATTTAGTAGACTATATAAGTATAGTACTTTTTACTAGATTTTAAAGCCTTAGGAAGAATAGGAATTAAGGGAAGGGGATTAATTATAGCTATAGGTACTACTCTTCCTACTTACTAATAGATAAAAATATAGGCGTTTTTATTATAGATCTAGTATCTAAGTAGGTTAGTAGTTTATTTAGAGACTACTAGTACTTATACTCTTATTATCATTTTTACTTTATATAATAGTACCTATAAACGTACTTCCTATATACCTAGGCAAAGTAATTTACTAACTAGGGTTAGTGTTAGATAGGGGTCTAAATATTATACCTAGAGAAAAGGTTATATAGCTTATCCCCCCCATTCTTATAATTTCTAAGTATTAGCCTACCCTCTAACTAATCGCGCTATTCTCTCCTAGTTAATAACAGTTAGAGGGTCCTTTTAACGCTACGCTTACTACCTAAATTATAATCTAAAGATAAATTAGATAACTTTAATATAGAACTTTACCTAGGCTACACTTATATACTACTCCTTAAAGAGTTAGTAGTCTTTATTAGGGATAATACAGCAGTTTTATAAATAGAATTACCCCTCTAGCTACAGGGTTCTTATAGGTACAGGGTTAAGAGAAGGTACCTAGGGTACAAAGTCACACTCCTACTCGTTTACACCCTTAAATACGTCACAGCGTTAAAAGAGACAGCTAATAGTCTATATAATATACTACAACTACTATTTCTATAAGGTAAGATTATCTTTCTTTGTAAGGTGTAGAATTTAACAAAGGTTAACTATATATAAACTTTAGTACTTTATCCTTTAGCCTTAGACTAGTAGTCTTTAAAAAAAGCCTATATACCTTAGCTTCCTATATTAGTAAAAGGAAAGCTAGATACCCACCTAGTGGCTACTATAGTAAGTTATAGGGCTAAGAAATAAGACTAGGGCGTTATATATATAGTATAAGGTTACTAGTCGCTAGGTCCTAGTAAAGGTTATAATAAGGTCTTAAAGAATAGTATCTACTAGTACCTAAGCAGAAGAGGATAAATATAAAGGCTTAGTTATCTATCCCCCTATCGCAGCCTATAAGCTTTAATACTAAAAAGTTAATATTAATATCTAATATATTATGTTTTACTAAGACTTAGGTTACAGGGAGACTTAGGTAGGTAGCGCCTATAATTAGACACATAGTTAGCTTATTAATTACGTTAAGCGTAGTAGCTATATTATAGCTAAATAAGACATAATTACTATACTTAATTTAGATTTCTAACCCAAGGAGTTAGGGTTAAATTACATACCTTAAGGGGACTTTAGTATAGGAGAGGAGGAATACTTTATTATTAGTAAAATATAATTTAGGTTTACTATTAGGTATAATAGGTTAGTATTAACGCTATTCTAAATACTAGTTAGCCTACTACAGTAGTTATATAATACTAGACGTTTCTATCTTAATACACTTAGATAACTATAGTATTATAAGTTAGTATTAAAAATATTCTTTTTATAAAGTTACTAACTATAACTAGTTATAACTAATAAAGTTACTATTTTAAATACCTCTAAAGGAGTCTTTATTACACCTATACTATATAACCTTAGACGTAATACTATATATAGCTATTACTTTATTAAGGAGATATAATAATAGAGGACTTAGTTTATTATCTTACTCTACCCTTACCTCATATCACAATAGCTTTAACCTATATACCCCGTAAGCAGTATATATTAAAGTGTAGGCTATAGATATATAACTAACTAAGCAATATAGGGTAATTAGATAAAATAGGTATTACTACTAGATAAATATCAGTAATACTTTTAGGTTAGATATTAAGGGAATACTAATATTACGTATTATTAGATATAGTAAAATAATATAGTTATATATAGCGGGTAGCTAGGGAATTATTAAAGAATCCACCCCACTTTAGGGGTAATCTAGACTAATAAGAAGCTAAAATCTAGCCATACTTTACTTCCCTAGGTAAGATAGGATAGCCTCGCAGGAGAATTTCCACCGCAAAGCATAGATATAGAGAGGAACACACACATTAATACACATACCTTTACTAAATTAAATATATATATTTTACTTAAGGGAATTACCCTTAGAGGTAAAAGAGGGTTATAGTAGACTTCTAGTTATATATATAAGACATTATAAAGTAGTTAATTATAAAAAAGTAAGAATATATTACTCTACCTACTATTACTAATTAACTCTTTAAGAGCTTCTACTAACCTAGCGCTTTAAATCTCTATTAGTATACCTTTATATATTTTTCTCCTAGGCTTAGATAGCATAAGGCTAATACATAGATCCCCTATTATATTTACTACTATATAGAGAAGGGTGCATTCTCTTAGTATATTTCCCTTATTATAAAGAGCGCTATTTTCGCCTAGGTAAAAAAATATAGTATAGAAAGTAAAGAAATTATTCTAGTAAATTTAGTAAAATATTCTAACTAAAATTTAGATACTATTATCCTATATAAGAGATATAATCTCCTTAGAGGCAACTATCTACAAGGTTTACTAGTTATTGCAGAGGAATAGTAACTATAGTAGCTTTTATTTTACACTATAGGTGGGGTTAGGTTTAATTTCACCCTAGGTAAAGTTCTAAAAAGCCCTTACCTCTCTCTACTTTATAGTGTAATTTAATCTAGCCTTAACGCTAATATAGCCACACTTAGCAGTGTATTTCTAGAGATTAGGGAGTATAAATAGAATACTATTGTCCTTAATAAGGTTATCTTATTCCTTTAGTCATAGTAGTAGGCATATACTTTAGAGGGTAGCCTTTTAATAGAGGCAGAGGATAAGATATAATAGGAGATTACAGATATATTTTATCTTAGCCTTATCTCTCTTATACGCCTTAAGTAGGGAGATAAGGTTATTAAAGAGGGTTTAGGGTACATCTTAGAGGGTCTAAAACTTACGTTTACTAATAAATATTATAAAGCTAGGGATAGCAAGGCTATTAAGAAGGCTATTATACAGCTATAGCCTCTCCTAATTAATTAGCTTAGTAGGTAAAAATCTAAACCTATAATTATAGATATTAAAGAAAATTCTAAGTCCTTTCTTCTTATCCTACTATCCTTAAGTAAAGAGAGGAATCTATATTAATTAGGCAATATTTAGACTATTTATTAAGATATATTAGTATTAGGGGTTAATAGGGTTAATAAATAACTATACAAGGGTAATAAGGGCTACGTAAAGGAGAGATAATATTAATAATATAGTAGTGCTTATATAGTAGGCTATAATTATATTAGTAAGAAGAATATAAAACCTAACTATACTCTTAATAAAATCCTAGTATATAACTAAGGGAATATAGTAAAACGCAAGGCTAGTTAGCTTCTTTATTATAGACGTTTAATTAAGGTTAGTTATTAATAGCCTAATACACCTAATAAAGGTATTATAGCTAGCCTAGGCGCTTTCCTATTTAGTAATATAATTAGTAAGTTTAGTAATATAGCGCCACTCTACACGCTAATATAAGTTTATCTACTTTACTAACTATACGCCTAATATAACAAAAGAGTTTAACTCCCTAAGTAGTATATTAAACTAGTTTTAGTTTATAACTTTTACTCTTAAGTTTAAAAATAGGGTTACAAGGGTACTATTGCTATACCTACTATAGAGGAGATAGTCTAGCGTATATAGCTTCTTCCTAGCAGTATTAAGGACCTCTTTTCTAATAGTGTAACTCTAAAAATAGTATAGGCCTAGTTATTAGGTTATACTACTTAGCTTAGTTATAACGCTTAAAGTATTATAGAGTAAGTTAACGTAATACTAGGTATATATTCCTCCTTAAATATATAGGCCTATTAGTAGATAGCTCTCTTCTAATAGGTTAACTCTATAAATAGCCTCCTTAGCCTAGCTATAGAGAAATTATAGTGTATTAGCTTAGTAATATTTCCACGCAAGGAGGACGTATCCTTTACTAAGACCCTTCTATAGGGTCTACTTAGTAGTAATATCTAAGAGCTAAGGGTAATCTATGTTATATAAATAGGATTATTAGATAATACTTAACTACTTTATCTAAAAGTCTTTAATATACTTTACTACTAACAAAGCCTTACTATACCTAACCTTTATATTCTTCTTATTAAGGAGGAAGAAGAAGTCCTTAAACATAGAGATATTAGCATTTAGCTAAGGATTAGTAGTTAGTTTAAACCTTAAGAGTAGGTTTTAATAGAGGGTTAATAGGCGATTATAGGGTAGAGAGAAACTATATAGCGGAGGATAAGCCCTGTTATAGTAAGAAAATTTAACCTTCTATAAGGCTTTAGAGAAAGAGCGTAGAATATAGCTAAGCTAGGATTTAGAAAATAACTTAGTAATACTTAGGTAGAGGATATTATTATAAAATAATTAATACTCTATATTTATTAACTAGGTGGCTCCGTTTTTAGTGCTTAGCTAATTAGCTACTTACTTAAAGAGGCTAGGGAAGAAAAGAAACACAGTTTAGCCCTAGACTATACTAAAGAAGATATAGGGGATCTAATAAATTAGTTTATTTATAGTCTTACCTATACTATTTATATAAACTAGATATTAGATATAGATATTTACTATTAGGAGTTGTCCCCTCTATAGGATTAGGGTATAATTAATAGAGTTAAGAAATTCTGAGATTCTAGGTATAATATAGATAAAGCTATTAATATTAAACTAGGTATTCCTAAGCTTAACATCCTTAGTGTAGTTAAGCTTAAGTATAACTCTTTTTTATATAGTAGTTAATAAAACCTAACTATATATAATATCCCTTAGGTCTATTACCTTTAGAAATTTAGCCTATAGGCTATTCTTTCTATAGATTAATTAGACTAAGACTAAGCAATTAAGTCCTAGGCTCCCTATCCCCTTTTACTAAGCTATATATTAGTGTATTATAAAGGTTATAATACTATAGAGACTATATACTTCTAAAGGGAGATTATAATAGATAAGGTCCTCTCTTATATTACTGTTATTATAGTTATAGTACATAATAAGTCTAAGGTTTACAATTATAATAATACGTTAAGCAAGCCGTTACTAATTAGTAATAGTATTATCTACTACCTATTCTAGGATCCTATCCCTATTAATACTATCGTTAGGTATCTCTCTTAGGGTTTCTTTAGTGTCCTATATAGTAATAATAGTTAGGGTAATAGTAGAGAGGCTACTAATGCTAGTACTACTTACTATAGATTTAGCGTTACTAGTCTCATCATCTTTGTCTAGGTCTTAAGATATGTTTTTAGTATAGTTTATAGAAGGAGAATATTCTCTTAGTATAGGGTTATTATTAATATTAGGGTTTTTAAGGCTTATTATCTCTATAGGAGGTTCTAATAACACTAAGAACCTTAGGACTTCGCTATTATCCTAGTTAGCGTTTTATTACTATATCTTTAGAATTATATAGGTATACTTTAGGTTTAGTATTACGCTAGTTAATACTCTTAGCTCTAGAGATAGCCTTTAAGTCGCTTTTTACAATGCCGTTTATAGGTATACTTTAGGTTTAGTATTACGTTAGTTAATACTCTTAGCTCCAGAGACAGCCTTTAAGTTACTTTTTATAATACTACGTAGGTAGGCATAGTGTACTTATATTTTATAGCATTAAGGTTTAGAGCCTAACTATTATACTACTATACCTTATAGTATATAGTTATACTAGTAGGTAGTATAAGGGTAGCGTGTATTAAAGTTTTTTAAAAAAAGCAGTAGGTTTAAGAATTATCCTTTTATAAGCCTTAACTAGTCTTAGAAGAATATATATAATTAAAAAGTAGTATAACTATATATATATAGATATTTATATATATAGTTATATAGTAAATATATAAGTAACTAGTAGATCTATATTATCTTTTAGTAATAGTATCTATAGAGGGGTACTAGGGCTTACTAATATAACTCTAATTAATACTCTTATATAAGTACTAGGTAGGCTACTTTTTTCTTAAATATTTATAATTAACAACAAAATATTAGCGTTTACTAGATTATTAGCTATAATCTTAAGAAAAAAAAGAGTTTATTTTAACTATATAGTTAAAGTTTCTCTATCTATATCTACCTATATAGCTTTAGTAGCATTATAAGACAGCGATTAGCTAAATGGTTCGTTCCTAGTACGTCGGGATGCGTCTAGATTACTAGAAAAACAATAACAGTAAGTACTACGTTCCTATTCTACCCAACTAATCCTAAAAACTATGTCTCGCAGGGGGTGGGACTCTACTTTAAGATTAAATAGTTAGGCACCTTCCTTTAAGGATACGTAGGCTAGTCTTTAAAGGGGCTCCTCTCACCCTAAATACTCTACGCTATAACCTAAACCGTCCTCTTTATAAGGGTAAGACTATTTATAGTAAAGCTAATCCCCCTTATAATCCTAGCTATCCTCTCTATAGAGTAAAGACCCTTCTAAATAATCTATTCTACCTTTATTTAGGAGCTAATCTTTATAGCTATAACAGTCTCTATCACTAATTAGATATTTATCTTAGCTATAAGAGGGTTTAGTAGTAGATATAGGTAGTAATACCCTAGTAACGCTAGACGCTAGGGAAAAGTTCTAGGCGTTAATTATTACTCTAGGGGTAGACCCTAATCGCTATAACAAAATAAATAAATATATTGCTTTTATTATAAAGCTAGCTATTTTTTTTAAGGACCTTAGATACCCTTAGGACTTAATATATATATATCCTTATACACCTAT
This sequence comes from Colletotrichum falcatum, assembly GCA_019425465.1. Classification (NCBI taxonomy): domain Eukaryota; kingdom Fungi; phylum Ascomycota; class Sordariomycetes; order Glomerellales; family Glomerellaceae; genus Colletotrichum; species Colletotrichum falcatum. The sequence goes on along the minus strand of SWKJ01000098.1, from coordinate 137,665 downwards.
ATAATACTCCTTTAAGAGGACTAATAAAGTAGTAAAGATATATATATCTAGGGTATTATTAATACCTACTATAAAAACAGTGCCTAGCCTATTTTATATATTTATCCTATAGAAGAAGATCCTAAGTTAAGAAACAAGAGATAATAAATTAGGTTATCGCTACCTATTAGTTAAAGAAGTTAATTGTCTAACAACACAAACAATAATACACCCTTACACTTATTAAGCCCCTCCAACAATAAACATATAAACAATAACACATCTATAACTATCCTAATTCCTAAAGTAACAATAAAAAGGATACTAAGTCCTTAATTAATAAAGACCTTATAAAGTCTTTAAGAGCAGATTAAGAACAACTAAATTAGTAATAATACTTAGCCTATATAGGATACATTCTAAAACATATAGGTTAAGCTTAATAAACGTAATAATATTACATTTTAAAAAGAGGAATACTACTACATTAGGGAACTTATATTTTACTGTATATTTAGTGATAACACTAGCATATAGATATACTAGTTATTAGTTAAGTACTATAACGCTATTAGTTTATCTACAGAAGATACATTATAGTATATTAAGGGACTTATCTTAAAACTTAAATTATCTCCTATCCTAAACCTAGCTACTTTTATTAAGACATAGGGTTAGGTTACAGAAAAGACTATTTCTACTAGTAGTGTATATATATAGCTACATATATATATATAATAGTATAAGCTATAGAAGAAGTAGAATAAGTTAAAAGAGCTATGTTATAAAGGCTCCCCCTAGTTCTTAACACTAGAGAATTTTCTCTAGTCTAAAGGGTTTAGAATAGGGTAAGGCAAGGCCTTAGATAGCTGTCTAACTAGGTATTTAGCCTAGGAACTTAGCCTAGTTAAGGTAGAGAGGTTTACTAATACTATCTACTACTTTACTACCCTTAGTGTTCTAGTTAATTCACTAGGTCTTAGTGTTTTAGTATTCCTACTAAAGAACCTTAACTTATAGTATAAGTAACTAAAGGGTAGTAAGCAAACCGCGGGGGTTAGGTCTTTAAAAAGGAGGAAGGTTAAGGCGATATATATAGTCTTAGTTAAGAGGATGCCTTACCTACGCTAGCTTTATAAGGCAGTAAAAGCTAGTATTGTTAATAGGCTTTTAGCAGGCCGTAGCCTTTAGCTTACGCCAGCCTTAAAGTTAATTAAAAAGGGTAAGATAAAGAGGGAGGTACTAAGCTTACCGCTAAGTAACTTTATTAAGAGTATAGAAGATAGGGATATAGTTAAGGTTAATGCCTAACATTTTATCATTATAAATTTTATTACTAAGAAAATAAGTGTTAGCTAATATTTTATTTTAGTTATATTTAGTGAGTTAAACTAGCGCGTAGGTAGGGGTTTTTTTTTTAGTTACACCTAGTAAGTTAAACTAGCGCGTAGGTAAGGGTTTTTCTTAGTTACATCTAGCAAGTTAAATTAGCGTGTAGGTAGGGGGCTTTTAGGTTACATAAGGTAAGTTAAGCTAAAACTAGCGCGTAGGTAGGTAGGGGGCTTTTACATTATATATAGCGAGTTAGACTAGGACCCTAATTTAAGTTTTACAAAATTAAGAAATCTCTAACTCTAACCCTTACTCCCTTAATTAATACCCCTTCCTATCTACTCTTGTCTCCCTAGCTCCACCTAAAACCCCTATAACCTATTGCCTATGTATCCTTCTTACTACCTTTCTAACCCTAACCCTAAATTTACTAGTTACATCTCATTAGTGGCTATCTACTAGTTACGTCTTACTAGCGGCTATCTACTAGTTACGTCTTACTAGTAGTTATCTACTAGCTATATCCCTAACCCTTCCCTTACTATTCCTAACCCTATCTTATAACCTACTATCCCTCTATTCCTACTCTTATTAACTACTTATACTCTATACTTGCCCTACTCCTCTTATTACCCTCTAGCCCTAACCTTCTGCTTCCTTTTTAAACCCTAACCCTAAGCTTTCCCTTCTAACCCTAACCCTTAACGGAACCTTCTAACCCTAACCCTCTACTACCTCATAGAATCTCCTCGTTATAGTATAACCTTACCTAAAGCCCTAAGCCTCCTCTTGTATCTCATACCTATCTTGCTTAGCTACTCTTACTTCTAGCTTCTACTCTCTTACTAGCCCTATAAACCCTTCCTCTAACACCTCCTACTCCATAACCCTTATTATACTATACTCCTACCTCTTAGCCTTATTATCCTACCCTTCCTCTATTCTAATCCTAGTCCTACTCTAACCTACGCCCTTCCTTTGTCTCCTCTTCTACCTATCTAACCCTAACCCTTAGTAATAACCCTTTACCTATTACCTATCTCTTAAACCCTAACCCTTATTATTCTCTATACCTTATTATCCCTACTACCCTTACCTTTCTTTATCTTCTCTACCGTCTTCTTACCTATCTACCTTAACCTATTCCTATGCTTTGCCCCTACGTATACCTTTCCCCCCCCCCCTCCTATATTCTATCGCCTTCCCCTATCTCTCTTTACTCTCCTTTTATTTATAACCTATCTCTTTAATAACTAGTCTTTACTTATATTTTTATTATATAACTATATAGTATTATCTATAAAATAGTCCCCTAACTCTCTACTTAACCCTAAGCTAAGCTACGTGTCTTATACTCTTCTATACCCTCCCTATCTATGCTAGCGTAAATCCCCTATTCGTTATATCCTTCTTAATAGCTATCCCTCTCTATAGCAATGCTTATTATAAAATAGATAGTAATATTATTCTATTTACCTACTACTCTCTACAATATCTACTTTATATTATCCCCTTTTCTCTTTAAGCCCTTATCTCCCTCCTTACCTAGACCTCGCTCTATATAATGTCTATTCTATCCCTATTCTAGTGCTTTACACCTATATATAAAAGACTATCTTCTCTCTATACTTTATACTCCCTTACTCCTTAAACCCCCTTACCCCTTTGTCTTCTTCCTAGCGTATACTATATAACCCTTACCTTCCTACCTCCTTTAATCTGTCTTACTACTCTATAAACGTCTCCTACTTCCCTATATAAAACTACTATAAATACATAATATATTCCTAGCTATAGTTACATAAATAGAAACCTTATAAGTATAATAGAGTACCTATACTTATTCTTACTCTATATTTTACCTAGTTATCTATTAGCTACATAAATATTCTATAAAACCGTAGTTTTCCTTTTTTCTTTTTTTTTTTCCTTTTTTTTTTCTTTTTCTTTACCTTTCTTATTCTTACTAACGTTACTCTTCTTTCTTCTATTACCCTAACGACTACTTTAGCCCCTCCTACGCGCCTAGTAACGTGTATAGCTACCTTCCTAGCTAGTACTAGAGATAGACTTACTATATAAGTATCTCCTATACTACTAACGCGTTAGTTATTATGTCCTTGCTGTCTATATACTGTAACTATCTAAGCTACTACGTAAATTTGTCTTTATCTACTACATCCACCTTAAAGGCATTAAACAGCTAGCGCTATACTATCCTAAATTACGCTATCTACTAAATTACTAGTAGCACTATATCTAACTACTAACACTAGCTTCTCTTCCTCTAGGCTGTTAGCGTTATCCTTATTACCTATCTCTCCTAGTATAGCGTCTAGGGGAGACTATACGGCTAGTAATACGTAAATATATTAAACCCTATCTTAGCCTACTACTACTAGAACTTAGCTACCTTAAGTCACTAGTAGTCTACTAGATTATATATAAATAAGCTTTACTTCTCTTCCTATCTCTTCCTATTACACTATACTATATAGTATACTACATACTTCCCTTCTACCTCCCTAACTAAGCCTAAAGCTTACCTAATAGCCTCTACTAGGCTAGTGTAGCCTAGCCTACTTAGTCTATACTATCTATCTCTCCCTCCTCCTCCCCTTCCCCTCTAGCCTTCCTACTATGCTAGCAGCTATCTACCCTAGCGTCGCTATTATTAGTAACCCCCTCCTCTTAGTAATAGTTATACGCCTCTACCCTACCTATACCTACCCTAGGCTAGGCGTACGCCTTACTATTACTATCTATAAAGGACCCTAGTATTACCTACTAGTACCCTCTTATCTATAGGAAGCTCTCTATTGCCTACTAATCTATCTAGTTTATATCGCTAGCAAATAGGTTATAGGGCGTCTCCCTCTCCCTATTAATAAAGATAACTAACTTAACTATCTCCCCCTTACCCCACCCCCCTCACCCTATCTACTACATAAAGTTAACAAGCCTATATAGTACTTCTACGTAGACAACAGCGATAATACCTAGGACGTTAACCCCTAACCTAAGCCCTATCGTCGCGGCAATCCACCAGCTTCCTAACCAGCCGCTTAACCACGCCTTAAGCGCCTCTACTTACCTATTAGCCATTATAAACCCTAAGTATAATAGACACCTAATTACTACTACTACCCTCTTATACTTAGCCTTTAACTAGTAGAACACCACCCCCTTATACCCTAGCCCTATAGCTAGCTTAAGCTATCTAGTCTTATTAAGGATAGCCGCCTAGATAGCTATAAACCCCCTAGGTACTACCCTCGCTACACGGTACTAGATATTATACTATTCTATACTAGCCTAGATAATAGCTACATCCTCTACTAGCATAGCCTCCTAAAACTACTTCTCTATCTAGACTAGTATCGTTACTATTAGTAGTATTACTAGCCGCTTATACTAGTATAGACTCTTAAGCTCTAGTAGCTTTAGTTAGTAGTAGACGTTAGTTAGCGCTATATAGTATTTATTAATAAAGATCTACTTTAGTAACCCCTACTCTTAGAGGCTATTAGTATATAACTAGAAGGCAACGTAGCTTACCTAGTTAGCGCTAATAAACACAAGCAACACTACCTATTCCTACTCCCTCTAGCCTATTATAGTTACTAGCTACTATAGGAGCGCGTTAAGCCTAGCCTCCTAGGCCTACCACATATAGCTCTTAAAGACAGCAATAAATAGCACTATAACAATACTAACCCTACTATAAACCCCTAGCACTACTAGCAGTAGGAATAAGGTACTCTTCCCTACGCCTATTAGTAGCACTATAATAAGTACCTTATCCCCTTATAGTAATATAACCTACTATACGCCTTTACACTACTCTACTAACTTCTACCCTACGCCGTCCCTAAAGAGCGCCTATAGCCTAACGCTAAGGCGCCTATCTAGCTCTACCTTATCTAGCGTATTTCTCTACGCTATTATTATATTATTAGCCACCTTAACTTTATACCCTAAATAGTAGAATACCTCCTCCTACTCCCCCCTACTAGCTATCTCTATAGCCTTTTACTTACTAGGGGTAACGCTTCCTAGTATAAATATATATAGCGTAACTAGCTATTACTACCCTCCCTACTAGCTTATTATTATCCTTAGCTTAGGTACTAGTAATAATAGTAACAGCAACAATAACCCCTCTAGGAAGGCATACCACAGCTAGCTAATCTCACAGAAGTTTACTATTATCTCTAGCTATAGCTAGTTAAGGAACTACACGTTAATAGCATAGTACTACCTTACTATAATCTTAGCGTACATTACCTATAGATCCTATATAAATTTAAGTTAGGGCTACCTCTACGCCTCGCCTATTATAAGGTCTATCCTCATCTCACTAACCCTACCCCCACTACCTAGCCTAGCCCTATTATCCTCCTCTACTATCTTAACCTCCACCTACTTTACCACAATACCATAGATCCTCCTACCTAGCTTAATAGCTATATACCTATAGCTTAACACCGTTAGCAGGACGCCTATCATTCCTAACGTAGCCACCCTAAGCTCCTTACTAAGGTTAGTAGTATCTTAGACGCCCTAGCGCCTATCCTTCTAGAGCTATAGGTATAGTAATATAGACAGGCTGTGTACGCCAGCGTTAGCCTAGAGGAATCTCTTAAACGGCAGCACCCACGCAATATACGCCACCATTATCTTACTAACAGCCTTAGGAAGAAACTACGCTACCTTCTAGCTAATACCCTAGATCGCCTAGTTCTTATCCTAGTCTATAATAAGCATCACCTACCTATTAAAGACAAAGACGTTCTACACTATATCCTATATATTACAGTACTATACTATTATAATCTCTAGTCCCTACCCTAGCTACCTACCCTAGATATAGATAGAGGTAAGTAGTAACCACTTAAAGGACTACGCCTTACCTAGCTAGCTATAGACGTTACCCTACTACTACTACCCCTACCCCTTATCCTATAATCTACTATAGCATAGCTTAGCTAGCTTCTAAGGCCCTAGCTATAGCTATCTATTCTCCTTATATATTATAAAGGACCACCTAGCGCCTTTAAAGATAAGTAAGTTAACGATCCTATTAAGTACAAGCTACCTACACGCCTCCACCTACCCCCCACGTATTAGCTCCTCTAGTGCTACCTTAGCCTTAGCCTTAAGCCTCTATACTACCTAATAGAACTCTTTAATTATAACCTACTACCTAAGGTAGCGTAGTACTATACTACTACTCTCTTAAAGCACCTATAGTATACTACCCTCTTTATTTTAGTAGCCCTTACTATATAATATTATATAGATAACGACGCTAAAAGGTGTATAGGACCTATTAGTAAGCTAGCGCTAGTACTACTTAATAAACCCCTCCACTAGCTCTAGACCTATCTTATTAAGGTCGCTATTAATCAGCTGCGCCTTAAAGAAGTACTCTAGTATAAGGATACGCCTACACTATATAATCTTAGTAAGCTGTAGCGTAAACTTTACTACTAGGCACTACCTAAGCCTACCTAGCCTAGCCTACTATTATCCCCCGCTACTATTGCTGCTTACTACGCTAGTGCTAACTATAGCCCTCTTCTATAGGTTAAGTATACTAAGGATAGTAGTAAAGTAGATAAGTAGGTTAGTAAAGATATTAACTACTACTTTCTACTTTAGTAACGTAATATAGAAATTATATACCCTTTAGTCTAGCGCTAGGCTATACTCTAGTAGCTAGCCCTTAGACTACTACCTCTCCTAGCGGCAGCCTAGTAGGCTTCCTCTCCTTACGTCTTTATTATTATTATTACTATCGTTATAGTTATTATTACTTTCTATCTTATACTTATTACTCTTACTACTATACCTATTATCTAGGCTACCCTATAGCCGTAGTAGGGCTACCTTACTCTACGCTAGACAACCGCTACCCTACTAATAGGTGCCTCCTCTAGCTAGCTTACCTAAGGTCCTAACTATAGCGTTACTTATAGCTTTAAGGGCCTTAGCTATTACATCTAGTACTATCTACTATTTATTAGTAAAGTAGATACTACGCTCCTACTATGCCTCCACCTAGCTTAGCTAATACACCTATATATAGTAGTAGAGATATCTCTCCTATACCTTTTAGTACTTCTAAACTATGTTAGCCTACTACTTAAGCGTAAATAGCCAGCCTTCTAGCTTTACTAGGTTAATACTCTTTAGCTACCGCTAGGTTTTATAAGGTACCTTAGTAACCTATAGAGAATACTAGCCCACCTTATAATAAAAGCTTTTCTAGAGGAGGGATAGCTATTACTACCCCTCCTAGTAGCCCTCATCCCAGGCCACCTATCGCACCACCTCTAATACTAGCGCCACCCCTACGTTATACTAGTCTACTAGGTTATACCTATTAAAGTATACTACCTACTTTATCTCCCTTACCTACACTAACTACTAGTTAACGTTAGCACTATTAACGATAGTGCACTCCTAGTGCCTATCCTTAGCTACTATTGCGTCTTACTACTTTACTAGGCGACAAGTAAATACATTAACGCTACTACCCCTCTACTAAGTAGTAGTAGTAGTAGTAGTAGGTAGCACCTCCTCCTCCTTCTCCTTACCCCTATAATAGGGTAGTAGACAATTTAGTACTATATATACTTATTTTAGGATAGCGTCTATATCTTAACCCCTCCTACCCTAGGCTACTATTACTACTATAGGCCTTAGTAGCTATAGCTATAGTAAGCCTACCTAGGCCATGTACTCCCTACTAGGCGTGTAGCTTAATTAGCTTCTAGCTTGTCGTCTAATACTTATATTGCCTATAGCTATACCCATCTAGTACTAGTAGGCCCTCTAGCGGTAGGCTACTATCTAGTAGTAGCTTACATACATACAGGTCCTCTAGGCTACCTCTGTTCGCTACTACCTTAGCTAGCGTAAGGTTAACTACAGTACGTAACGTTAGTCCCTTAAGCTAGTAGGCCTAGCAAAAATAGCTCTTAACAGCGCTATCTATCTATATTACCTACTTACAGTGTATATAGAGGGTAACCTAGGGCTAGCTAGCAAAGGTAAGCTAAAGGCTAGCATAAATATCGTTAGGGTATAGTAGACTACTATTACTATATAGGCTACTACTACCCTAGCTATATTAGTTATCCTTCCTAACGTTATTAGTTAAGATAGAATAGGTATATTAATTGTAGTATAGAGGGGGCTATATGTATATCTATCTATATATTAGGCTATCTATAGGTCTACTTATATTCTCTCTAGGTTATAGTATATAGACTAAACCCTTCCTTTTAACTACGGCTTATTAAACGTTTCTTAGTGCCTCCTATTTATTAGCAAGGGAACTAGCCCTAGCTAGTAAGACTAGCGAGAGCTACAGGGGGCTTACGTTATATTACTAAGAAAGACACAAAAAGTAAAAAAGCAAATAGGACACAATTAGGAATATATAGAGGGGTAAAATAGCAAGGCTACCTATGTCCTTTAATATATTTCTTATCCTATAACTACTACTATTCCTACTACTACTACTACTACTACTATAGCTACTATAGCTATAGCTAAAATTATAATAAACTAAATGTAATTAGACGGTGTATCGTTAGTAAACCTATAGAGGGATAGCTACCTAATATATAGGGCCTATATAGTATACTATTATACTACTATCTATCTAGTAAGAAGGATAGAGGGGAGGGATACTTAGTAGCTAGGCTAGTGTAGTAGGTCTAGTCTTAGTTTAGTTATTAGCCGCTAGCCTCTCCTCCTTCCCTCTATACATCTATTCGTCTATCCCGTTGCGGCTAGATTACCTTCTACAGGTTTTAGGGCTTCGTTAGTTTAGGTTTAGGCTAGCTAGGGTTAGAGTGTAGGTAGGCGGTAGGGAGGAGAGGGTAAAAAGAAAAAAAAAAAAAAAAAAAAAGGGTTACAGTGGAGAGGGTTAGGTCGAGGTTAGGGTTAGGGTTAAGGTAGGGGGGGGAGGGTTAGAGGAGGAGGAAGAACCCCCACCCCCCACAGTAATTAACTAAAATGGTATTTAATATAAACGCATAGGCTAACACTTTGATTCTCGCGGGGACCCACTAACCCTAACCCTAGTATTTAAGCTAAATACCACGCAGAATAGTAGGCAGATGTCAAGATATCAAGATCTCAAGATCTCAAGATCTCAAGAAGTTAAGATACCAAGATATCAAGATCTCCAGATATCGAGATGTTAAGATAGCAAGAAGTTAAGAAACAACAGAAAACAATAGATAATAAGAAGAAGAAAAGATAAGAAGACAAGAAATAATAAAAGATAAGAAAGAAGAAAAAATAAGAAATAAGACTACCTAAGCCCTTGCCCTGACTAGCCCTCCAGAGCCACTAGCAAACAGTAATTAGTACAGTGCAAACACTCTCCACACTATCTTTACCTTATTTCTCCCCTTCTTGTTTCCTGCTAGGCGATACCGCCTCTTATATACTTTACCACTATAGTCTATATCCTACTATGCCTAAACTATCTACACTATTCCTTATCCCTCCCTCTATCCTTACCTCCCTTTATCCCTCTATCCCTTACTTATTCTCTTAATAATCCCCTCCTACTTATTATCTTACCTACTTACCCTAAGCTACCTACTTATCTATTAAACCCTTACTCTTATTACTTATTATGCTATCTCTTATTTACTTGTATCCTACTTTATTACTTACCTAACCCTCTTTCCCCTTAGTCTCTACCTATTGCTTTACCTTCCTCTTTCTTAATAGACCCTAAGCTTCTATCTCTACCTAATTATCTACCCTCCCCTTCTTAACTATCCGCTTCTATATCTTATCTCCTTTACCCTTCTACTTCCTCTCTAACCCTAACCCTCTACTCTATCTCTAACCCTAACCCTCTTCTTTACGTTCTTACCCCAACCTTCTACTTCCTCTCTTACCCTAACCTTCTACTTCCTCTCTAACCTTAACCCTCTACTCCCTCTCTAACCCTAACCTTTAAATCTCTCCCTAACCTTGTTTCTCTCCTGCTTATAACATTATACTCTACTTTCCTTGTAAACTATATATCCTTTTATCTCTAAACCTTTCCTTCTACTACTCTAGATATTCCTTTATTAACCTTACCCTTTCTATCTCTGTGTATTACTCTACTTTCCCTTCCTTCCCCCTCTACTTTTACTTCTATTACCTACTTTGCGTTGCTCTCGTTATCCCTGCTTGTTCTACCTCTATCTCTACTCCGTCTATCTCTGCGTCTCGCTTTATTTCTGCTATTACGTGTTACTCTGCCTCTATCTCTTACTAAGCTTTCCTCTCCTTAACCCTCTACAGTATCTCTTACCCTAACCCCTTCTATTTCTACGTCTTACTATACTTTCTTATTCTTAGCCCTCACTATTCTACCTCTACATATTACCCTAATTATTTTTATCCCCTAATCCTATTCCTCTCTATTACTTTATGTTTCTCTACCTTCCCCTAGGTAACCCTAACTATTCTACTTCTCCCTCTTTAACTTTTAGCAGCTCTATGTTACTCTCCTTACCCCCTGTATATATGTCTTACTCTATCTTCCTCTTCTTATAAGGCCTTTTCCTCTCCTTCTTCTAGCTATCTACCTTCTCTTTAACCCTAACCTACTAAAGTCTTAGCCTATACTATTTACTATAAAACCCTACCTATTTCTTAGTATCTTTTCTTTCCTTTCTACTATCTTATTACTGTCTTTTCTTTTTTGCCTCTTAGCTTTATATGTCTTTTTATTTATTTCCTAATTACTATTCTATCTGTCTATAATTCTCCCCCTACTCCCTCCTACCCTTTTTTACTCATCAACATTACTCTTCTTTTTTCCCTACTTTTTCTTATTTTTACCCCTTCCTTTCTTCTTTCTTTTTCTTTATCTTATCCTCGCTCTCCTTTATTATCCTTCTTCCTCTATGTTATTATACTTTATTTCTTTATTCTATATTCTCTCCTTATTATTTTATTATTTTTATTTTTTATGTTTTCTTTTTTTATATTCTAAACTTCTCTTTTCCTTCTTTCTTTTCCTATTCTTTTTTTATACCTTTCTTTATATCCCTTAAAACCCCTTTTATTCTTTAGCTATAATTCTTTCCCTCCTACCCTCCTCCCTTCTTATACCCTTTTTCTCTTACTCTTTTCCTAACCCCAAGCCTTCTCCCACGCTAAGTACAAGTCATCCCCTATACGGGTTAACCCTAACCCTAACCCTTATCTATCCCTTACATAGGTTATCTCTTATGTAGGTTTACTATACCCCCAACGTCTTCTCTACGTTTACTTAAGTTGCTCTTAGCATAGACTAACCTTACCCTAAACTTCTCTCCTACAGCATAACCCTATACAAGTACCCCTCTCTCTAAGAGCGTCTATCGTTTAATATTCTTCCTTTTTAGCTATAGTTATACCTTATTTCCTCTTCTTATTACACTCTTTCCTTAGCCTATTAAATCATAGTAGTATCTACCCTTATATATATATATTACCTTTACTAATAGTTTACTTATTATATATTTTTAGTCTTTTTTATAAAAAGTTTACCTACTTACATCTAACCTTTAGCTTTATTACCTTTACAGTATATATCTATATTACAGCCTCTTCTATAGTATAGCTTTCAGCCCTAGTATACGTATATAGCTTAAAATAGACTTCTCTAGCTTCTTTATACCTTTTTATTTATTATATATTCTATTATATAGAGAAGCCTATTACCCTTTCTTAGTAAAACTAGACGCTAATGTTTCCCCTCTACTAGTATAATAATATATATAGAACCCTAAAACATAGTCTTCTTCTCTTTTTCTAACTATAAATTCTTCTATGTGTTATATAGCTTGTCTTAGACCCTAACCCTAAGAGCTACTAGGACCTAAACACTATAGGTTTAGGCCCCCTAAACCTAGACCCTCTTCTATGGTCCTAAAGCATCTTGTTCTAGTAAGCCTCTTTATAGCGTTCTAGGTCTAAGTAACCCTAACCCTCCCTTTCTATTAACTATCTTAGTAGCCCTCCACCCTAGTAACCTACACCTTATACTAGTCCTAGAGATAGTGCCGCTATACTAACACCTCCTATACCGCTAACGCGTTTATTAATATTATCTTCCTATCTATATACTGTAACTACCCTAGCTACCTAGTAAACTTATTCTTATCTACTACGTTTACCTTAAAAATATTAAATAGCTAACGCTAGGCTACGCTAAACTATATTATCTACTAGATCACTAGTAGTACTACGTCTACCTACCAGCATTTATTACCGCTAGGCCTACCCCCTATCTACTCTACCTACCCCTCCTAGTATAGCGTCTAGGGGAGCCCACATAGCTAGCAGCATACATATACGTTAAACTTAATCTTAGCCTACTACCACTAGAACTATACTAGCTTAAGACGCTTATAGTCTCCTAACTAGTATTATATATAGAGAAACGTATAATAGAATTAATATAACTAGTTTATAATAATAAAATATACGTTAATAAATACCTATTTAGATTACCTACCTACCTTATATCCTTTCTTTCTATAAACAACAATATAGAACCCTACACTATAGCTAAGAAACACTAGTAGTCCCTAGCCTTCTACTAGAATAGCATTAGACTAGACCTATTAAACCCCATACTTCTTATTAGCCACACTAGCCCCATCCACTAGAACACCTACTCCTCCTCCCAGATAGCCCTATCCTAGACCAGAGCCGTTACGCGGCAGAGACAGCTAGCTTCTATCCCACCCCACTAGATTCTACCACTAAGCTAGCGGTATAGCGCCCCCTCCACCTAGGCCTCGTCCTCCTTAAGCGTAAAGCCTTCCTTATCTATAGCGTCCTTAATAATCTTCTTCCCCGTCGCCTTAGGTAGCTGTGTCATACCGCCTATAAACATCACTACAAGCGCCTAGCTAAACTAGTAAGCGCCTAACCTAAGCGAGAAGCAGCCCCTATTACTAGCCTCAGCCTCCTATCGCTAGCACACGCCCTAGGGTAGCCCACAGTAGAAGCATCCAGAGAATAGCTTAAAGGATACGTATATAGCTATTTATCTCCCTAACTACCCTAAATATAAATCCTTATCCTCTACTATATATACCCTACTGTCTTTATATAATACTTTTACTATATAATAGTACACTAACTAATACTAAACTATAGTAGAGCTAAATTATAAGTAGACAGTATAAACTATAATAAGATACTTCTATAACTAGTCGCTATATATTATAGATATCCTCTATAACTCCCTTAGTAAAATATACTAGTTCTACTATTATTACACTATACTACCCCCTACTAAGCATAGTTAAGTTACACAGCTATACTACAATAGCCTCGTTATCTAGCTAGGTATAGACTCTATTCCCATAGTTAGCTATAGCTTTGTAGAGCTAAAGGCAGTACTCTAGTCTCCCACACTAGAATAGACCAGTAATCGTATTATACACTATTAATCCATACAGGCAAGAGTTTATCACTTAGGATCTTCCCTCCCTATATATAGGTTATTATTAGCAAACGGTGCATAGAGAGCTACACGTTAAGCACCCAGCCTCACTACAGAACCCTTTAAGAAAGAAAAACTCCCTAAGTCAAGTCTTCTACTAAGCTACACCCCCTCGCAGACAGTCAGCCATAGTATATCTATACTCTTTAGTGCTTATTCTGCGGCCTACATAGAAAGCACACTTATCTAGCCACCATTCTAATGTAGCCTTAATTCATTTAAGGTTCTCTTCGTTAAGCACAACCCACTAAGGAAGTCGTCTATCTAGGTCACACGCCAGCCTTACATTATTATATAAGAGCGTCTACTTCCACTAATAGTTAAACCTAGCCACTAGCAGCTTAAATACAAAGAGTAGTCTTAGGGTAGACCTCTAGGTTATTATATAAGCCCCCTCCCCTAGTATAGCTATAGAGCACTTAAATTAGGACTACACATAGCTCTTAGCCTCTAGATTAATCCCTTAGTCCTAGGATAAGAACGCTATAAAGGCCTTACCTAGCACGCCGTTATTCTATGTCTATAACACTATAATAGTCTATCTAACAATAGCCTTGTTTTTATAGAGGGCGTCTATATAGAGTGTTAGGTTATAATACTTTATAAGAGTAGCCTTTTTACTTTTAGGGGTTATTATAGATAAGGCCTAGATCCTAGACCTTAGGTCCCTATATATAATAGATATTCTAACACAGAGGCTACAAAGGCCGCCTACGCCAAGGCTACTACTAAACCTAGGGAGGGCTAGTTACTTTAACCAAAGTAGAACCTCATAGGCCCCATCGCTACCTCAGCCCTATTATTAGTAGTGTTTTAGTTAGTAGTTACTACAGGATAACCCAGTAGCAGCAAAGTAAGCCTAATAGCTAACAAACCCCTAACGTTTAAATATCTTTTTAAAAGGGTAATAATAGAGATACAGTCTAAAATATTTATTCCTTCTAGCGTCTATTTCTTATAGGTATACCAGGACTTAACACCATAGCGCTTAGCTATCGGCTTCCCTAAGCTCAGCAGCGCTAATCATAAACAGGAGTTTAGTAATCTATAGTACCCTAGCTATACGTTTATAGGATTCCTCCTCTATAGGCTATATTTATAGTCCCTTATAGTAATAGCTACTTACCTACTTTCTACCCTCTATAGGGGAGTCCTCTAGGCTAACCACTCTAGCTAGTTAAATACGCTTATTAGGGCTATTACTCTAGGCGGTAGGTAAGGCAATATATAGTTCTAGTAGTTATCTCTTATAGCCTATTACTTAAGCCTAGCTCTTAGGCCCCCATAAATATCCTCTAGTAGGTCTTTAGCCCTAGGTTAGTCTACCTATCTAGTAAGATAAGCTCTAGGATAGGTTAGCAGGGTGTTTTAGCTAGAGGAAACAGTGCTACTTACTAGACACCTATTTATATATCTCTAGAAGGGCTAGTTATAGACTATTAGGATATACGCTATCTAGCCTATACGTAGACGCTTATTATAGGGGCTAGTGCCTACTTTACTATACAAATACTAACCTAATAGGCGTATTAGAGGACCTATTATCCTACCTATTAAATAGACTACTAATCTATTTAATAAACCTATCTATAATAGTAATAGATAGCTACTAGTATATCTAGGTGTTTATTACTAGCCCTAGTAGGTAGGTAGCAGCCTACGCAAGTCCTTTTAAGAGCCTCCTAGTAGCCTAGGGTATAGCTAGCTAGGCGTAGGAGGTAAATAGGAGGGTTAATTCCTTAGCGCTAGCTTAGTATAGAGACACCCTCTTAAGCATACTAGTAAAAGGCTTAATATAGATAAGGTAGAGGTATAGAAGCCTACCTATAGCGTTAGGTAGGAACCTCGCTACCTAGAACTTATTATTTATAGCCCGCTAGCTTTTATAGTATCTTATAACAATAATAAAAGCTCTAGAGTATATATAGATACCTTGCTATATAGAAGCTTTATTCTAGTGTTCTACGCTTATTAGCTCTATCCCTCTTATAGCCTATCTACTAGTTAGGTAGATTAAGATAAGTAGCCTTAATAGCAGCGCTTTACTATCGCTAAGGTAGCACTAAACCCTCTACTACACCCACCTATTATTAGATAATAAGCCGTTAATTCTAGCTAGGGAAGCCTACCATAAGAGGTCTAAGTAGGCCTTAGAGAGGCTATTAGTAGGCTCTAAGATAAAGGAATAGCCCTAGGAGGTGTTTACTATCTAGTCCTTAATCTTAGATAGGTTATACGCTAGTTCCTAGCTATACATTAAGTAGTTAACAGTAGAAGCTACACTTTAGAGCATAGTGTATATAATCCCATAGAACTAGTCTAACAAGAGCTATCTATCGTCCTAGGAGAGGGACCATTCGTTATTACTCTAGTTAACTTAGAAGCTAGGGCTATCTAACTAAGCTATAGCACATCTATAGGCGCATAGGCTTAGTAGCTTACCTAGGGGCGCCTAGGACACTAAGTATATCTTCTCCTAACAAACTATATTTAGCTTTTTAAGCTACCTATAACGAGGCCTTACTAGGTAACTAACGTAGTTATAGGAGGTCTAGGGAAGTAACACCTCTACTATAATTAGGTAGGAGTAGTAAATAAGCGCTAACAGGTTCCCAGTATAGTTTTATAGGCGCTAGAAACCAGTACCATTAAATATAAGGCTAAGAACGCTACTAAAGTAAACTAAGAGCGTTAACTTAGATTAACTATCCTTAAACTCCTCTATCACTAAGAAGTAAAGGAGGCGTAGGATAAGGTCCTTAAGAGTAGTCCTTATATAGTAGTCGCTAGCTAAGGTTAATTCTATAGTAAAACGTTAGTAAAAGGATTTTTAGGGATAGGTTTAGGGTTATAAGAGGGACCTTATAATACAGCGTTATCTCCACTAGCCTACAGTTTATCACTTATAAGGTAGGAGCTTCTTTTTCTATCTAGAGAAGCATAGGTTAGATCTTATATCCCTTCTACGTCTTCACTCTATACATCCTCTATATCGCTCTCCTCTATTATACTCCTATTACATTTATTAATGTCTTCTTTATATAAGCTCTCTAGTCCATCAGCCAGCCACTTATTATTTAGTAGGGGCTCTACTAATAGAATAGATTTAGTTATTTTAGCTCTCATAGTCCTCCTCATCTATATCACACAATAACTACCTATATAGTCTATAGCACCATCTCTATTAGGGGCAATAGGCCCCAGGCCGCCAGGGCCAACAGACATCCAGATGTTGTCTAACCAAAGGGCTCTAAGCGCGCAAGACTAGCTAACAGTAAGGGTCTACTAGCACTACAACAACCTAGGGCCTAGCAGGAGACACTAGAGTTAGATACAGAAGCAGAGCAGCCACTTAAGTAACCTATAGTACCTATATATAGTAGACAGCCAGCTAGTTAGCTTAAAGGGTACCTTATAGGGGCGGTGTAGCTTTAAGCTCTAGAGCTAACAACATATAGACACGTTAGTATAGTATACTATGTCTTCGTAGCGGTCTATAAGACTATCTACAGCTAAGACAATACATTAAAGACAGGCTTTATCCTCTAGCAAGCTTATAAGAGCGTTACCCTCTCCATCTTAACTAAGGGGACACCCTTCTAGTATAGCCACCGTAGCCAGCAGCTCCAACATAGCTATAAGGATATCATATTAGGCGCCGTTAAACATCTCAGCCTAGCCAGTGTAGCGTATCTAGTTTATTTCTATAGCTATATTAATAGAGCCACTATTAACAGTAGCTAGACAGCTAACTAAGTAGTAGCTTTACTTAGCGTTATACGCTATAGCTAGTAGAGCCTTCTAAGCAGTAGATACTTTATATAGTAGGTTATTAGTAGTCCTCTTCTTAGGTACCTATAGCGCTATCGCCGTTACCACTTAGGCTATCCAGTAGCCCTATAGGCCATTCTATAACTAGCTCTAGAGTAATAAGCCGCTATAGATATAGTCCCACTACCACCTATCTACCTTCTAGGCGTCCTTAAAGCTATACATCCTAGCAACATAGTAGCTAATTAAGTTAGTGCTTACTATTTAGTAGTTATAGTAGCAGTAGGCGTAGCTAATAATAGTCGTTAGGGCTAGGTGTAGCAACAAACTATTTAACTAGAGGGAAATATTATTTAGGTTAGGAAGCCTAATAGACTTTACTAGCCTACTTAGTCTATAACGCTCTAACTTAGGCACATCATGCTTCTTAGCAAGGTGGTAGCTTACCCACTCTCTAAACGGCTTCAAGGCATAGCCATATAGTTAGTAAATAAAAGCTAGCTCTAGCATATTTAGGCATAGACTAAGGGCGTCAAGGCGCTACTATTACGTAGCCATTAATACACGTAGTTCTATATAGTACTATCTCTCTAGTTATAAGATAAAAGGTAGTGTAGGATAACTTAAGTACTACTCTATAATATATTAATAGGTAAATATATAGATAAATACTTCCTTAGTAAGTAGGTAAACTAGGTAGTATAAACATAAGACTAGTAGCTATTCTAAATATTATATATACTATAAAGGAATAGCCTTACTTTACTAAAGTACTACTCTATTTACTAAGGAGCTAAGGAAGGCTACTTAATTGATTTCGCCTACATCTTATCCTTAACTATCTGCCTAGGTAACTACTATTATAGGGTAGCTAATAGTAGAGCTTAGGGAACACGTTAAGATCTCTTTGTGGGGCTATAGATAGACGGGAGCCTGTATACAATATAGGCTAATACTAGTGTAGGAAACGCGTTAAGAAAGTCGAAGCACAAAAGGTAGGCTAAATAAGAAATCTAACTAATAGTCATATAAGAATCCTATTTCTTAACACGTTCTATAACGGTATACTAGAGTAGGGGTTATAGTAAAAAAGACTAAGTTTTAACTAAACTAATTATAAGATTATATAATCTTTTATAGTAAAAGGTTATTATAATTATAGTTTATAAGAGAAAAGTCTATTAATATAATTAATATTATCCTTATTATAATAGGTATATATCTAGGTTAAATAATTCTTACTTTAGCTTTAACTTTATTATACCTTAAGTATATATTATAGCTATAAGATATTATATAGGCTTATACTTAATTAATAATACTCCTTAACTATATAATTCTTACTTATCTACCTATAGAGATTTACTACTTTTACCTATATAACTCTATAATAGTTATAAAGAGACTACTCTATAGTATCCTAGAGGTAGAAACCTATTAGTAGGTAATATATAATAACTACTATAAAAAGAGTCTCTAAATAGATACTTTAACTTTTAACTTATACCTACTAATCTTATTAGCTAATAATAATAACTTTATATTAATTAGTATATAGACTAATAATACTATTAGGCTAACTAATAAATTATTCTCTAAGTATAAAAACGTTAAATTAAAGAAAGTAACCTTTACTATAAAGCTAAAGTAATTCTTAGAGACTAGTAAACTTATTATATTTAATAGTAGTATACTTTCTCTTTATACTAATAGTAAAATTACCCTCTACTAAAAAAGCTAAGGTAAAAGACTATAACCTATTAATATAGAATTACTATAAGTAAATTAATAATATATTAAGTAATACACTTATAGTATATATATTATATTAATTTACTAACCTAAAGCTTATTTTAACTACTTTATTATAGCTTAATACTAATTACCTAAAAAAAGTAAGATTAAAGGGCTTAACTAGTATATTATATAGTAAATAAAGAATCTTAATTAAGGTTTTTAATTTTAGTTACTTAACCTTATAACTACTAAGCTTTATATCTTTATTAATAGATTATTTACTAATAATAGTAACCTAACTTTATAACTTAGTTTTATTATTATTTTTATAAATAAATAAAATAATAATTATAAACTAATAAAGTAAACCCCTAGTAATACTAAGTCTTTTACTATTAATAAAAATATTATTTATTTTAGCTTTATAAAGTATAAGAGAGTTATATATAGCGTTTTTACCTCTAAGATCTATATAATAGTAGTAGGTACTAATATTACTTATATAATTAATATTACTTTAATAATAATAACTGATTAACTAGAGTATCTATAAATCCTAATAGTTATTTATACTAACTTATACTCTCTATATAAGTACCTTATAAAACTTAGTATTATAAAGGAGAAACGTTTTATAATTAATATTATAGTATTATAGTAGTTATATAAATACTATAAAATCTATAAGATTTACTAAATCTATAGAAATAATAACTTAGCTAATAGATTTATAAAGATATTATTAAATAAAGCACTAAAGGAACTAGTTAGTAGAGGATAGGTAAATATATAAATAAATAGTTAAGTTTTATATATATAATAAGTTATATATAAAGAGAAATTATATATCTTTATATCTTTATATACCTCTATTTTTAATAGTTAGACTCTTACTATTTTAATAAAGAAGAAGTAATTATAGTAACTTTTACTATAAAAGAAAGTTACTAGTGTTATAATACTAGTTATCGCTATTACCTTAGAGATATTAGGCTAACGCTAATATCTTAGTAGTAGGGTTTCTCTATAGCCTAGCTATAAATCTACTATATAGCTATAGTAAAATCTACTACTAATTTAATATAGTAGCCTATAATAGTTACTTCTTTTTTACGTATAATAGACCTTATTTTTAGACCCTTTATTTATTACTAAGACCCTATTAATACTATAGTTAATTATATTATTATACTTATAATACTAATAGTATTATATTAAAATATTTATATAAAATATATAGGAGTTAAAAAAGGAAAATACTTTATTTATATTAAATATTTATAAATATTAGGTAGTATATAATTTTTAAGTAAATAGGGTATTTAATAAGGTAAACTAAATTAGTCTTAGGATTAGTAAAGAGTTTACTAATTTAAGTCTTTTAATAGAGAAGTTAGGTTTTACTAAGAAATATAAAAGTCTTAAAGTAGCTATTATAAATACTAAAGGTTTTTAATTAGTTCTTTTAAGTTATCTTTATATTTATAGTTTTTTTACTTAATAAAGTATTCTTTTTAATTATTTTTAATATAGTAATTAATAATTTTTTTAACTTTATATTTTAGTTTATTTAGTCTTATAATAATATAGTTATTTATATTTAATTTATATAGTACTAGTTCTAGTAGTATAATATAAAAGACTAAGTATATTTTTATTATATTTAGTAAGTTAAGTTTAAAATTAATATTTAAAACTTTTCTAAGGATTTTAAATAATCTAAGTTTTTTTTAATTTAATTTATTACTTAGTTATTTTATTTTAATATTTTATTATAGTAGATATATACTATCTCCCTCTTTAAAGGTTAGTCTTTTAATTCTTAAGGTATTAGTATATTTTATTATATATTATTTAATAAATTCTAAGTCCTATATAACCTATATTTAGATTTCTTATAGTTTATTATAGTTTACTATAGCTTTTAAAGCTTATAATCCTTATTAAAGTTCTCTATATACTATTAGGTTAAATCTATAGTTAAATTAAAAAAATAAGTTAAAAGTACTTTCTCTTATAATACTATTATATATAAATTAAACTAAAAATAGTAATTATACTTAATTATCTTAATTATAGTTAATATAGTAGTATAAATACTATTTAAGTATTTAGTTAATTTATTCTATTTATCTATTAGTTTATAAATAAAAAGAGGTTAATAGTTTATAATTTATGCTAAGTTATAAAATTAAAGATTTTTAAACCTTTAAAGTAAATAGCTTATTTTTATTTAATATAATTTCTTAAAGTATTTTATAATTACTAATAATATACTTAAAGAAAGTATATATAAGGTCTTCTATTATATTAGATTTTAAATAGGGGATAAAGTAGGTATATTTTATAACTTAGTTTATAATTATAAAGATACTATTATAATATACCTTTATAAGTAGTTTTTTTAACTTAAGTAGCTTAATAATAAAGTCTAAAGAGATTAAATATTATACTTTTAGTAGTATTAGTAATAGTTAAATAAGTTTATATAGCTTATATAGACTATTTTTAGATTTCTTATATATATTATAGTCCTTAATTACTTTAGTTACTTTTTACTATATAACTTATATATTATAATATTATTATATTTATTTATATATCTTTATAACTTTTAAGTATCTATATACTTTAGCTTTATATATCTTATATATTTAGTTAACTATAATTCTTTTAGTTATACTAATATTGATATATATACTAATTATAATAAGCTTTTAAGCTAGTATAATATTACTATTATTATCTTTTTTAAGGATAACCTTTATTTTCTCTAAGACTTTAACTTTATAGTTTAGTTTTTTACTAAGAGTATTAGTTTTTTTATTTCTTTATTTCTTTATAATAAATAATTTTAAAATTAAATTCTAATAAAAATTCTAACTATTAAATTTATTATTTATTAAGAACTTTAGATATTATAAAGTATATAAGGTTCTTATAATCTAAGTAAATAATAATTTAGTATTTAGTTCTTAATAAATATAGTCTTTATTCTTAAAATATATAAATAATTACTATAAGTTCCTTATTATAAATTTAATAATTTAGTTTAAGTCTTAAAAATACTTTTAAAAAGAATATATAGGGGTATAATTTTCTTTACTTATTTTATTATCTTAGTTATCCTCTTATAGTAAAGTCTAAAGTATTAACTTTAACTTTAAATTACTTATCTAAATCTAAAATTATAAAAACTAGTTTTATTATAATAAGTTTTTTAAGTTTATTAAATAACTATTAATATTTTTTATCTATTTAAACTTAGTGTTTTTCTAAGTAAGTTATTATATTAGTTAAGTAATATTACTAAATCCTTTAATAAATTTTTAATAAAAACTTATATATTTATTAAATAACTAAATATCCTTAATATTTTATAGTATTAGCTATTCTTTAACTATAGCTATTTTACTAGCTTATATTTATATTTCTCTTAGTATAATAGTATATCCTAGGTAGTTAACTTTCTATATATAAAATTTACTTTTTTTTAGTTTAACTAGCAGTTTTACTTTTTAGAGTTTAT
Organism: Colletotrichum falcatum; assembly: GCA_019425465.1. NCBI lineage: Eukaryota > Fungi > Ascomycota > Sordariomycetes > Glomerellales > Glomerellaceae > Colletotrichum > Colletotrichum falcatum. The sequence continues at coordinate 114,785 of SWKJ01000098.1, read as the reverse complement.
TAAGTACTTAGTATATATATTCTTTATATTCCTTAAGGTTTTTTAAAAAAATAAAGATATTATTAAGATAATAAATAATAAAGATATCTAGCTTTTTTTAGAGTATATAGTTAATTATAATTTAAAATATAGTAGGTATATTAGTAAGTCTAAAAGATATAATAAGTATTTTAAATAAACCTTATTTAGTTTAGAATACTACCTTTTATTTATCTCCTTCCTTAATATAAATAAGGTTATAAGCTCCCTTAAGGTTAAGTACTATAAACTATTTTATACTATATAAGAGGTTTTAAAGTTTAAAGATTAATAGTAGTAAGTATTTATTTTTAACTATAATATTATTAAGTTTCTAGTAGTTAACGTATAGTTATAATTTTTTATTTTTTTTAGGTATAAATAAGATAAAGTATCCTACTAGTAATTTTAATAGTTTAATATAACTTTTTTATAGGTTTTTATTTAGCTAGTTATTAAGTATTTCCCTTTCTATTAGGTTTAATATATAGATAGGCTTAAGCTTTAAGTATTTACCTTCTATAAGTTAGATTTTATAGTTATATAGTCTATATTTTAGTAAGCCTATCTCTAATTCTTTAGTAAATAGCTTAGTATATTAATAGTATTTAAAGGGTACTATATTAAAATAGTTTTTTATTAAATTCTTTATATTATCTTTCTCTTATATAGTATTTTTATTACTTATATAGCTTTTATATATTATTTTTTAATAATTACTATAAATATAAGTTACTAGTCTCTTATAGGCTTAATCCTTTTAATAAATATAATATATCTTCTTAGTTACTTAGATTTACTTAGGGGTTATAATATATAATACTACCTTATAGTTAAATCTCTTTACTAAAGTTAGCTAGTTCTTTAGTCTATATTAGGGTTATTTTTTATAATTATAGGATACTAAGAATAATATCTATCCCTCCTATAGTAGTTATATTAAAGACTAGTTATTTATAATAATCTTAGATATCTATAAAAAAGTATATAGTCTCTCTATTAATAAATTCTTTATTATATATAACTACTTCTCCTTTTATTATCTATAGATTATATAGTTTATTTTTAAATTTCTATTAAATTCTTTACTAATTTACTAACCTTAGTAATATTAGGTTTACTTATATACTACTATTAACTATAACCTTAGTAGGCTATCCTTTAATCTTAATATTAAGGAGTAAATATTTATAGTTTAGCTTTACTATAGTATATAAGAATCTTATTTTAGTTATTTTTAAGCTTATTACTACCTATAGTCCCTTTATAGTTAATATTATTTATTTTTTATCTTAAGTAAGAAAGGTTTAGCCTTTTTAATCTATTTTTACTATATTTTTACTTTCTCTATATAGTAGTATTTATATTTATTATAAATATAATTTAACTAATATTATATTATACTATTAAGATATCTTAGGGGTTACTTTAGGCTAAGAGTAAAAATAATTTTATTATACTAGTACTCTTATACTTCCTATGTATATAGGTTATTAGCTTTATAGACTTATTTAATAGCTTATCTTACTATAAGTTATCTTAAAAAGAATTTATATTTTTTTTTACTAAAGCTATAGAATTTATAGTTATTATAGATATAGTTAGCCTAAAATAGTTAGTAGTAAAAGGTATTCTAAAGGTTAAGTAGTTCTTTATCTCTAAATATAGGTTTCTCTTTAATTAAGATATTTAGCTTCTTATTAACGTTTAAGTCTATTATCCTATAGAAGCTAAGGCTTTAGTTATTAGTATCTTATTATACTTTAAGTTATACTTCTTTTTATTCCTTAATAACTAAAGGGTTATTATTAAAGTCTATATAGGTTTATTTTACTAATAGCTTATTAAAGTTATAATTTTTATTTAACTAACTATTAAGGGTAAGTAATATTTATATCTATTATTAAATATACTAAGTTTATAACTTAGTCTATTTAATAATAATAGAAGGTAATTTTACTAGTTACTCTATAGCTTATTATTTAAGTTTACTTAGTATAGTAAATTTATTTAGGGATTCTCTTAATTTTAATAGTTTAGTATTTTAAATTATTTATTTATATATAGTAAGTTATAATAGTAGGAATCTTATTTTCTTTACTTATTTTCTTTTTACTATAACTATTTTTATTAGTATACTTTCTTTTTAGAGGACTACTTTTAATTTAAGTAGTTTTTTTTAATTACTTTATATATAGATTTATTAATTAAGTTATTTTATTAAGACTTATAGAGTAGTAGTTTACTAAGGTTCTCTAAGTTACTTTTTTTTTATAGTAAGCTTTACTAAGAATTATAATATACTATTAGTTATATTTTTTTAAGGTAATAGGTTTAAATATTAGTTCCTTATTATTAGTTATTTTATTATAGAAATATTTAAAGATTATTACTTAATTATAGTAGTATCTTATATTAATAAGCTTAAGTAATTATAGTATTAGTAAGTTATTTTTAATAAGGGTTTTATTTTTAATCTTATTATTAATCTCCTTAGTAACTATTTTTTATTATTATTAAGTTATAGTAATAGTCTTAGCTTTTAGTACCTTAGGGTACTATCTTACCTACTCTTTACTATCCCTATAGACTAAGTAGTTATCTTTATAGTATATAGTCTATAATATTTAGTTATATAGTATCTCTTTTATAGCTATATTTACTTTTTTAGTATTTTCTAGTAAAGATTTATTATATAGTCTTTTTAGTTATTTATAATTACTTATATAGTATCTTATTTTTTTATAATTATAATATTATATATTCTTAATATTATATAGTAGCCTATTACTTTATTATTTAGCTATATTAATATCTATAGGTCTTATATAGTATCTTTATAAAGTACTTAGTTATAGATTACTTTAAGACTTTTATAATCCCTTATTTTACTAATTTAAGGGTTTTAATCCTTAAGTATACCTTTTACTAATATTAGTATTTAGTCTTTATATTTTACTCTTTTTTTTTATTATTTATATAAATATATATTAATCTTAATAGTAAATTTAATATATAAGAGAAAGTCTTTTAGTATATTTATAATTTTTATAAGTTTATTTTTAATATTTCTTTTTAGTCTTAAGTAGAATATAAAGATTAAGGAGTTATTAGTTATATTAAGTTTAATAGTAAGTTACTTAAACTTAGTAGTATAGTAAAATATAGCCTTAGTTTATTATAAGTTAGCTAAGTCTTATTTAGCTTATTATTTTTTATTAAGGTTTTAGAATAGTAACTTTAAGGTATATTTAAACCTTATTATACTCCTAAAGATTAACTAAGTTTTATAAAAGTAATTCTATAGTTTACTATTATTCTTTAGGAATTCTTCTTAAAATAGTTTAAACTAAGAGAATACTTTACTATATAAAAAAGTTCTTATATAGATTACTTATTTAGTTTTATTATAAAAGTTAGTAGTATAAAAAGTTTAATAAGTATATACTTAGGTTAAGAATCCTTTTAATTATTTACTAATATTATTATAAGTTTTAGGGGAATTAAGTTTAAGCTTATTTTATTTTTTAATAGGGGTTAAAATAATATTAGTAGTAGCTTAAAGGGTTTTAATTTTTTATCTTAGGGATATAGCTTCTTAATTTTTAGTTTTTAACTTAGCTAAGGTTTTATTAATAATAGCTTATATTTATACTATATTATTATTATTTTTTTTAGTATATTATTATATAGTAGCTATTTATTTTTTATTTTTTTTAACCTTAGTTATAGTATAATAAAGCTTTTAGTAGGCTCTTATAGTAAAAGTAATATCTTTATTATTATTAAGTTTAATATTAGGTAAGGTATAGTTACCTATAGTAATATTATTAGCTATAGTAAGTTCCTAGGCTAAATTCTAGCTATTATTTAAAGTAGGAGTCTTACTAATAGAGGCTAGTAAGAGGGTATTTATAGTAAATATTTTATTAAAATACTATTAGGTAAGTATTAAAAGTTAACTTACTTAATAAGAGTAATTAAAGTATTATAATTAGATATCTAATAGTAGGGTTTTTATTAAAAGTATAGCTAAGGTTTAATACTTAGTAATAATAAACTAGTATATATATTAAAGGATTACTTAGTAATTAGTTAAATAGTTAACGATTATTTAGATAGCTTATATAACTAGGTTATTAAATAAAAAATAATATTATTAATTTAAAAGTTAGTAAGGCTAAGTTATAAGTTAATTACTAAAGAGCTATAGAAGTCTATCTTAGAGTATATCTTAGTTTATTTTATATATAAATTCTATTTCTAAGGTTTATATTACTAAGAGATAGTACCTATATACTAAGTATATAGCTTCTATATTTCTTATATATAGATTTAATTTTATCTTATTATTATATAACTTATACTATAGTTTTTTTATTCTAAAGGAGTTATCTTTTTATATTATTTTATTAGTCTTCTAATTCCCTATAAGATACTACGCTACCTATACTTTTAAGCCTTTAGTAGGGCTAGCGTTACTTATAACTTATTAAGTTATAATAATATATCTTTTTTACTCTCTTTATAAGGTTATTATTTACCTTAAGGTTAGCCTTTACTTTTTACTAAGTAACTTTATTTAGTCTCTAGTCTTTAAGGGTAAGCTTAGGGATAGTATATTTATACTTAGCTAGTAGGTAGCCTCTAAATAGGTATACTTAGTATTAGCTATTACCCCCTAAGCTTTATATTAGGTAATACCTCTTATTAGTTAATTATATAGGGATTTCTTTTATTATAAAGCTAAATAACCTTTTTAATATATTATTTTTTATACTTATAGTTATTTAGCTTATATTAATCTATAAGTACTATTATATACTACTTATAATATATATAATTATAAGGTTTATATCTTTATTAATTTAATAAACTACTAACTATTAACTAGCTAATAATTTAAATATTACTACTAATAACTTTTTTAGCTATTTACCTATATTTATTACTTTAGATACTTTTACTTCCTAATAGTATAGTATTACTATTTTTTATTAATCTAGCTATTTTTCTATCTCTACTTTAGTATTAAGACACTATTACTAAAGAAGTATATTATATTTAGCTTATAAGGTACTTTAAAGCTTATTATTACTAATAGCTACTATAGTTTTAAGCTTTACTATTTATTAGTAAAGGTTTTTATTTAGTTTATAGTATATATTAATATATTTCTTTAAGACTATATTAGTTATTTAGTTTTAAATCTCTTATATAGTAGTTACTTTATATTTATATACTTAAATATTATAATTATAGTCTTAGTGTATTTAGGTATATATTTTATAATTTATTTTTATATGTTTTATAAGTATCTTAGTATACTCCTAGCTACTATTACTATAAGTAAAGTCTAAGGGTATTAGTACCTTTAGCTTTCTTATCTATATATTAAGTAAAACTAACACTAAGTTTATTTAGTCTTATATATTATAGGTAATAGCCTTACTCTTTAAGGTTTTATACTATACTAGCTAATTTAATAGGCTATTAAGGGTTATTACTTTATACTTCTTATAAGGTAAATTTATTATAATTAAGGTAAATAAAGGTATATATAATATATATTAAACTATTAATTATTAAATAGTTATTTTAGATATAATTATCCCCTTATATATATTACTTATTTTATTTATCTTTCTCTCTAGACTAAAGTATATTTTTACCTTCTATTTATATCTAATATATAGTCTTCTAATTAGTTACTTTATAGTTTAATAATAGGTTTATTACCTACTATAATATAGTTTATTCTATAGTCTATATTTACTATCTTTTAATATACTAATACTATAATTATACTTTAGTCTTTATTATTTAATAACTTTATATTTATATACTTAGATATTATAATTATAATCCTAGTATATTTAGGTATATATTTTATAATTTATCTTTATAAATTCTATAAGTATCTTAGTATACTCTTAGCTACTACTACTATAAGTAAAGTCTAAGGGTATTAGTACCTTTAGCTTTTTTATCTATATATTAAGTAAAACTAACGCTAGGTTTATCTAATCCTATATATTATAAGTAATAGCTTTACCTTTTAAAGTTTTATATTATACTAGCTAATTTAATAGGCTATTAAGGGTTATTATTTTATACTTTTTATAGGGTAAATTTATTATAATTAAGGTAAATAAAGGTATATATAATATATATTAGACTATTAATTATTAAATAGTTATTTTAAATATTATTATCCTTTTTTATATATTACTTATTCTATCTCTTTTTTTCTCTAGACTAAGGTGTATTTTTACTTCTTATTTATATCTAATATATAGCCTTTTAATTAGTTACTTTATATTCTAATAGTAGGTCTATTATCTACTATAATATAGTCTATTCTATAGTCTATATTTACTATCTATTAGTATACTAACACTATAGCTATATTTTAGTCCTTGTTATTTAATAACTTTAGTTATAGCGCTTTAGATTTAAGTAAGTTATTAATAATAATAACTATACCCTCTTTACTAATAGATAACCCTTCTTTTTACTACTAGTTATCTATAGTAGTTTTTAATAATAAAATAATAATAATAGTACCTTTAGTTATAGGATAGTAAATATAGCTATAATAGCGTTATTAAGAAGGGTAATAAAAGACTATTTTATAGGCCTCGCGAGGTAAAAGGAAGGCGGTAAGGTAGGTGACTAGGCGTAAGGATAATAATAGTACATCTTGCGGGCCAAGGTTTCACTTAGTAGATATTAGCTAATCAGCGGGTAACAGTTATCCAAGTGACTGGCCGTTATCTAACTTTCTCAGAGTCCTCGATCAGGCCCCTAAATATGTTGCGAAATTTATCCAGCTGCATTGCCCATTTCGGCCAATTGATCCACATCGCCCGGTAGGTCGCACATCCATGGCCGACGCTTCAACAAACTAAGGATCTTTCCTAGCCTAGGCTTTTGTCTTGTATCTGATGCCTGTGCTAACCAGTCCTTATATGTTGTGGACATATACTCCGTTGATAAACTAGTTACAGATTAGAGCTAGTTGCCTCTATGTTGGTTTGAGTCTGGCAACAAGATATCCCTGACTATCGCTGTGGACAAAAGTGAGGGTTATTCGTGGTTGTTCTTGTTGTTCTATTTTCAGTCCACACCGCGTGGCTACCCTATCTTCTTGGCAGGGGTCGAGTTTTCTGCCGAGGGTAGTGTGTCAAGTGTAGGATCGCGTGACACATTACTCCCCCGTATGCCAACACCCTCATCGGACACAGGCGCCAATCTCGCAACAGGCCAAAATTATGTCACATATGCGAGATTTTCGTGACGGGGCAAGTATACTTTTTATAACCCGGTCTCGCTTGCCCCCACTTTTATCCTCAAGCTTGCGGTGGATTCCGTAATTGTCGCGCGTATAGCCGAACCCAAATTCTTGGCGACATCCAGCCGGGCCGAGATGACTTGGCATGGCTGGTTGCTTGGTAAGACCTCGCCCTACAAACTGGCCACAACGGGCTATTCAGGCCAAGTCGGGCCACTGCAATTGATTTTGTTAAACAATGCTTGTTTAATTGTTCGATGTTATGTCATTCTCTTTAGGCCACATTGCACCGGATCTAGCTTTAGGGTAAAATAGAGGCGTGTTTGGGTTTTCCTATGTTGGGCGGATACATCCGAAAAGATACAGCCGACGTTCACCCGTCGGCATTGTCTATGTGGGTGGGTCTATCTGGCTCGCTAGGGTGCGATTAATCTAATCAGACAATCTTATCAGATTTAGATTGATAATCTCTGCACCTCCCTAGTATCACAGAGCGAGAAACTATCGCACTGTCGGCCTTGGCTTGCGCCAGAAGTAGATGGGGGCAGCCCGATAACGGCCTTGGCTGGTCCTAGAAGTGGATGAGGACAGCCCCGACAGCGGGCTTCTTGTCAGCTCGATGTCGCCCTAACCAGGCCTTAAATAAATCAGTTACCGCTCTCCAAGTCGCGCACCTTGTGTGAAAACCTACCAAGCACACTGCCTTCCTCCAGACTCGCGACCAAACCTGGATTTTTGTTTGTCAAGATGGTCAGCACACAGCCTACCATCAACGAGCTTGCTGCCAAAATTACTGAGCTAGCGGCAGCCTTCACTAGCCAGCTTCAAGAAAACAATATCCCGCAGGCGACCTTCGCCGCCGACAGCGTATCTAGCTATGAAGGGATCACCGGAGAGATGTTTATCACTCGTCAAATGCTCAACGATGCGTTGAACGACATGTATATCCTTTCTCAAGGTCCTACCGAGAGCGTCTACAACTACGTCCATAACGTGAGACCCCCCCCCCCCCCCACCCCCCACCCCCTCTGCGGAAATCAGCCGACGTGCTGACCGACTGGCCCCAGGCCATACCTGACGCCTCTTGCCTCAATGTGCTTAACCACTTTGACTTTTGGGCAGCGGTGCCGCTTGACGGCTCGGCATCATATGTTGAAATCGCTGACCGCACGAACCTGCCGCTCGACGTGGCGTACCGCGTGATGCAGCACGCCTTCACGCTGCGTTTCTTTGCCGAGACGGAGCCCGGGCGCGCGACGTCACACGTGCAGCACACGTCGCGGTCAGCGGCGCTGGTGCGTAAGCCGGGTCTGAAGGCGCTCGTGCACTCGGTACTGGACACATCAAGCGCGCCGCTGCTCCTGCTGAACGAGGCTCTCGAGCGCTACAGTGCCGGCAAGCCCGACCTGACGGACAAGATGGAGGAGACGGCATTCGCATTACTGCACCAGGGCGGCCAGTTCGGCGGCCGCCACGCCAACTCGTGGGACTTTCTCGAGAATCACGGCGAGGGCGAGCGACAGGGCTGGCGCCAGAAGCACTTTGTCGAGTTCATGACCTTCATCAAGGACATCTTCCGCCTCGAGGGTATCGTGCTGAAGGCCACTGACTGGAAGGCGGCCGGCAAGGCCAAGGTTGTCGACGTGAGTTGAAACACGTACTCCAGGCGCATTGATTGCACTGCTAAACTCCACAGGTCGGCGGATCAGCAGGCAACGACGCGTTCAATCTGGCGCGCAACTTCCCCAACCTGACGATCGTCGTTGAGGACATGCCCAAGGTCAAGCCTATCTTCGAGGCAAACATCCCGGCCGAACTCGCTGACCGTGTGTCGTATGTCGAGCACGACATCCTCCAGCCGCAGCCGGTCGAGGCCGACATTTACATTCTCAAGTTAATCATGCACGACTATCCGGAAGTCGTGGCGTCACAACTTCTGCGCAACTTAGTGCCTAAACTCCGACCAGGGACCCGCGTCCTTGTGATCGAATACATCGGCAAGGTTGACGAGGGCGCCACGGGCGACACAAAAAATGAGGGTGAGGAAAAGAAGGCGGGCCCACCGCTACCGCGATCCGTCCGGCAGATGGGCACGGCCACCGACCTCCGCATGATGGCCCTGTTCAATGCCAAGGAGCGCCCAGTCGAGGCATATAGGAGCATCGTGAAGAACGCGGACGAGCGTTTCGAGGTGATCAAGATCGACGCTGACCCCCTGACATTTTTTGCAACGATCGAAATCGTGTGGCGTGGCTGAACCGTAAGGGCAACGTAGATATAGTCTTGTGAATAAGGTTTCAAGACAAATAGTACATAAGACAGAAATGAATATTAAATCGGATCATACAGTTTTAAATATATGCTTAAATGGGGATACCAAATAGTCCACCATTCTTATAGACTAATCTTAGAGTATGAGGACTCATAGGGAATACTAAACACATCACTATACAGTGTACTAATAGAGACTAAAAGTAAGTATACTATAGTAATAAACGTTTGCAGATAGACTATTATAATGCATATTAAGTATAAATCTTTTAACAACATACTAAAGTTTATATTTACTGCTGTATCTTTACTCTCTTATTGTTCTCTATAGGATAGTACTCCTATTACAACAGACTGCGGTAGCTTTACGTCTACGAAGCTATCTAATCTAGTTGCCTATAGTGGCTACTGGCCACCTAATGGCTGTTGACTTCCTGATAGCTTAGAAGCGCATTCTTCGCTGTATCCTGTAGACTTACAGCTATATCAGCCTTTAAGCTAGTTGATAGTACAATATCACTCGGTCAATAAAAGTGAGTGGCTTAATAGCTATTTGGTTAGTTATAATTGATTCACTAAATAAGGTAGTGTTGCACTGATAGGGTTAGTATAGGTGACTACTCGACTTGCTCCAACCTCGGGTTTCAAGAAAACTGTATTGTTTTCTATTCCCTTCTATTTAACTAGCTATCCTGTGCCATTGATAAGCGGTCAGAAGCCAAAGCAGAGTCCCCTGACTTGTATGGCTCCGGGGCTTGGTGTTTTCATTTGGTTACTGAGGATCATCAAACAACTTCAAACCTTCTTGGATAGATTCTACAGCGTTTAAGCATCAGTCAAAGGTAAAGCCTTGCAATTAAGCTAAACACGTGTACTTGAATAATCTCTCATCTGAAGCAGATATGCTAGGACAGGACCTAAGAAGTCCATTGAACTTTGCGTCAGATCCTGGTGCCGCACAGCCCAGACATCATGCTAGCTCACTACAGGAAAAGACTGGCCATTATTGACGAGCGCATAGCCTCATGTCATACAGAGGCTTACTCTAGCTTGTCCCGGCCGTGCCGTAGTCCGGGAGTCCAAGGCAGGGGGCTTCAGGTGAAGCCCTGTGCGAATTTCAAAGCACATAGACGGATGGCCGACGTATATTAGTCATGTAGTATTAAGTTTAACCGCTTATCTAACCAGCTGAATAGTCCTGGAACGGGCCAAGACATTTCAATTATCTCCCGCACACGTGCATTGGGGTCGCCCGTTATGTACTGCGTATTCATGCGGTTCCATGTTGGAGCAGCACCGGTATCCCCCGCAGTCACCGGGACCGGTACTTGGGGGTGTAGGTAAGCTCGTGCCTATGTGGTCTGGGTACTCCTCTAGGATGGGCTTATCAAAACCACAGACATTACTGGTGTCTTTCCCACACCGCCTCTGCCTCTATGAGACTTTATGCTAGATGTCCTACATATCGATGTAGGTTTCAGCTCCTCATAGAGCATGATGATATGGAATTGACTTGGCTTGCCCCCATCCAATAGTTTTTGAACACGCGTATAGACTTAAAAGATGGAAGGGCCAATCATGTTCAATGATTCCGCCTTGTTCCTGGTATGACTATCACGTTTCCTATATTTTTAGCCAGGCTTGTCTCGGCTAGTACCGCTTAGCAGCGGCTATCGCTTTTATGCTACAGTGGTTAAAATTGCGGTGTGCTGATCCTCTGGTTTCCAACTGAGTGATACGAACGTATTTGAAGGCGGTCCAACGACGCGCCTAATGTCTACACTTTCTATGATTTCAAGCATACCACATAAGGGATGTTGGATCATGTATACCACGAAGTGTAAAGAGTGCCTCGTGCGTTACGTTGCGTATATATCGTAGAATATCTGAAGCCAGCTATCCTAGGTTTAGAAGGAATGCTGCGTCCAACCAGGCCGAGGCAGCGCAAAAGTGTGTGTAGAATAGAGCTATATACAACACACAACTGATTAAATGGGGATCAATATAGCCTATATATATACTGTGGTACATATGTTCGGACATGCCGAATTAGTCCTTATGATAGGGAAATTTTAAATTGTGGGCAGTAAATATGCTAATTAAAATGCGCCCACAAGTTATCTAGGCAAAACAGCATTAGCTGCGGTGCACCTTGTAGTTCAATTGGCAGAAACAGGCATTGTCGCTGTGTCGATGTTAGCAATATAACTACGATAGATCTTCCCACCTGAACGTTGGAAATCTGATTACATATGCCTTCTACCGCCGAGGCCACGCATTGCCTTTCTATTGTCGCTTTTTTATTATTATTGAAGTGTGCGTTCTCATGAGGCTAGTGGAAATAGACCCCTAGGATATAGGCACTGCCGTGGGATAAATGTCAGGTTTGATTTAGGGTTAGATTTCTCTATAAAAACACATAACAGGTGTATCTTACCCCATACATCCAAGCTGGAAACAGCCTAAAGCAAACCTTAGAGTCAAACGTCAATATAAATGATTAAATCACCTACATATATCCTGTCCTCTAGGTTTATCTATTACTCTGTAATATATATATTAAGATTATAAGTGGGGTACACGGTTTAGTGTATTAAAAGCTAGTAAACTAAGTATATAAGAATCCCCTACTTACCTTTTTTCAACACCTAACCACATTGAAGTTACTTTGTTGATGTCTAGTAGCTCAATAATTATTTTGAACTTTCCGTAGCCAACTTAATTTAAGTTTGTTAGATTATTAGGTATAGTTTTCTGACGTACTCAACATCTTCTATTTGTAGTCAATAGTGCTAACCTTATCGTCAGCTATGTACATTGCATTGATTCCAAGCACACTTGCTGTTCTCTCCTCAATCTATGGAGTTGCACAAGCTAGCTGTGCTCACGTTAACGTTGGAACTGGCGACAACGTCTTGACGAACTGCACACCATACCCCTTATCGATATTTCTTAATCAACCTGTTTCGGTTGGGCTAGATACGCTTACATTTACGAGGACTGATGGGTACTCGTACGATATCAGCAATACGGTAAACTACGCGGTAAACTTTGTGGTTTGGTACCAGGATGTACAAAGCGGCTCGGTATGGACTTCGAACCAACCTAAACGAAGATAGTGACTATTGAAACAGGTGCTAATGTGATTAACTAGGAGGCCTGGAGTTCTTTTACAATGGACGCAGGCGAGAACTGCCATGTCAGCTTCGGGTCCCCATTAACAAGGGCAAAGCTTACCTGTTGAACAACCCTTGTCGTCTCTCTAAGGTCAGTACCACAAGGGAGGGAGCTAATGAATCCGAGGGAGCTACGTAGCTTAAGGATGCGGTTGATATGAGAATGTACTAGTAAGAAGGAATAGTAGCACAACCTGTGACACAAAGAAATGAACTTGAAAAGAGATATCATAATCTTAGCAGTGTATGTGGGCTTGGTCATAGACTTCATTGTGGTTGCCGAGCCGACTGTATTCCTAGGACCCTATTGTCGCCGCGTGTAAGTCAGCACCTTAGTGTACATTATATCGCACACTGCTACTCGTCTATTCACATATACACTTAGAGCTGCTAAACTATAGTTGTTATATAATTCAAGTAGCTAAAGGTTAACACACTAATTATAACCTTACTTCATAGTTGACATTAGTAATTGCAAATAGAGTAAGGAGGGTCTGAGTGATATTGTATAAGGAAGTAGATAGGTAACTTTAGGATGGCTGCTAACTGTGAATTAGTTACAACAGTATTATAAACATTTTAGATTACATGATGTGTAAACAATGTATTAGACAGCTAGCTTTAATATTTCTTCAACGTAATACTCTTGATTTATCAAGGCAAGCTGTTGCGTAGAGTGAGATAACGTCCTTACAAAACGTCGCCATTCTTATATTAGTTAAAAAGGTGAGGCGGTTAGTAGAATCCTTGTTTGCCTGCTTGAATGCTAGGGATGTCTTATTCAAGACTTCTGGTCAGGAGTATGACTCATTCTCTATCTTACATCCCTGGATTCGATGCCATCCGGGTTGTTATCTTGCACGAAATCCGTAAAGTTGGCGACTGAGCTGTCCAGCTTGACTGAGTCCTAAAAGATGTAGTAATTAGCCGCCTGGTCCTAGAATCCCCAGTCCTGAAGAGAGAGATTCATTTTGGAGCTATGAAAATTTGGAAAAGAAGTCCCACTGCTTCTTGATGTGGCCAAAGTCAATATTATATAGATTCTGGTGGTGATAATCTTCATTGCGATAGAGACATGCGCCGGCGTTACGCTTATCGCCGTGATACTTTTGAGAAATGCTGCACAAGTATGTGTTGATAACGCACTTTCTGTGCTTATTCTGAATGATAGCAGACAGGTTAGCTCAACCCTCACCGGCCACAACAAAGAAGCAGGGGTTTATCATACGTACACAACAGGCATTGACATGACAGGGATTCAGGCTATCTAGGTCAATCCACGTTTAGGTTTCTGTCAATAGTTTCTGGCTTTTACTTTTGGGCCGTACATGGATGGTGTTGACGATATTAGGTAACCTTCATTAGTGCAGCGCTACGAAGATAGATATCCTGATAGTCCCACGCGTTGGAACAACTCTACTAGTCCTACTTATTATAGGTTTCGAAACTCCCAATCTCGTTATGATTTCTACTATTTACTCCTCTTAAGATATAGCAGCTGTCTCTAGGCTTAATATAATAGGAAAAGTAGGTCTTATCCGAGTTGAGGTAAGGACAGAAGGGGGGGGGGGGGGCGTGGTCTCTCCGGCTGTCGAGCACAGCCTCAAGTCCACTTATATATGGTAATATCGCTGGCATAGATGCCACACTCGGCCGCTATGCTTACGCGTAGACTTTCAGAAGAATCAGCCACATGTGCTTTGGAAGGGGCTTTAACTACTTGTACTAAGGGCAAGAGACGCTTCTAATTAGTCCTGGAGATGATCTCCACAGTAAAGACGTAGTCTCGTAATTCAGCTCTCTTTTATCTATGGGGAATTAAAAGACCATGCACGTGTCCAATGCTGTCAACACGGATTTATTACAAGATTAGACGTTAAGGCTACTTGTGGTCTCGGGAGGCTGCGGCCACTATCCTAACGGGAGATATGACAGATCGTGGTGCTTTTAGAACTGTTTAGGAATCAGTAAGGCTGGTTTAACATTGTTGTATGCTCCCCAGGAGTGCAATACTCAGTGTCAAGTGGTCACAATTAGTCGGTTAATAACAGCCAAGAACGAGGGGTTTAGTGGTAGAAGAGGAATTCTGGTAGCAGCGGCCTCGCTTGAGGTTAATCAATAAAAGATCAGTGAGTGCCGCGATATAATATACTGCATGATTGGAGGAGACGCGAGCGAGGTCGACAGAGGCTAACAGGGCGGGCAAAAGAAGCAATATAGCGGAAGGTAAAAGAGATTACAGAGGCGACAGGAGCCGATAATAGCAGGAGGGGAAATATATTCCTCGTTAGGTAGATATCACCTGGTTGGTTCTAACCCGGGAACTGCTGCCATACATGACACCCGGTCATGTGCTTACACACAGTCCTTGATACATACATTCTCAGCTGTTTTCCACCTTTATTTAAATTAAATCAGGAGATAAATATCATATTGATCATAAGTTCTCATCTCTCTTTGTGGTAGTCAATTTCATACATCCCTTTCGTGTTACTCTCCTTTGCCTAGCGTGCGCCTCGAACTCCGAAAACTCGACAGGTGATTAGATATGTTTCTATGTATAATCGGCAAGATATCGTTTGGCATCTGCAACTGAAAATGATTAAGTCAGTCTTGTCTGGTTCTAAGAACTGCTCATAAGGGATATATGTAAAATCATACTCTTACATATGTATATGGTCTGGAAAAGGCTACCATGAATGATTCTTGGTGCAGTATGATTTGACGTGTGTTCTGCTTCCTGGTGAAATCGCACAAGCGTCTACAACGCTTTGATCCGACGCCGCAGCATAGCAGGCATCTTCGAATTCGTTGCCACCCAGGTAAGGGTGGGGTATGATGGGCCAGGTTCTTGTAGAATAACACCTCTGCAATTTGCGGTTCATTTTGGTGATTGCAGGCGCGTTTGGATCGCCACCTTCGACGTTAAAGAACTTATCTTTGGGGTAGCGGTCACAGGCAGCTTGGGTAAGGCAGATGTCATTGCCCGGTACTTCGTGGCTGCCACACCAACAGAACTGGTGGGTGTCGCCATAGGCTGGCAAAATCAAGGCAGCAAGTAGTAAGAGAGAAAAGAAGTTCATGACGAAGATGTGAGTAAAAATATGCTGAGTCACAGTGAGCAATTGCAGCAGAACATAATGGTAACTCTTTTTGGGGCCAAGCTTAATAACACAGGTGGAGGTGCATCACTAGGTAGTGATAAAAGAAGGCCTTGAAATAGAAACCCGGCTAGAGCGGCCTCTTTTCAATCTGGGGCGCCTAGCTGTCAAACTCTCTTTCTGTCATAGTCTGATAGGAGCCAACAATAGGACCGGTATGTTTATTACCTGGACACGATATCTTCATTAGGACTCCATAAATTCCAGGCCTTGTTGTTTATGATAACAGTTCTTAGTAATTATTAAGCCGGTGTTGGCGGCATCTGCCTTGATCCGTTTCATTCCTTACCACTAATCAATTCTTCGTTATCTTTCAGCCATGAATCGACGACTAATGAACCATCGCACGGTCTTAGCACACGTATTAATGCAAGCATGTTGCCGACCGGCGACAGCAAATCTAGCAGACCCAGAGTGATCCAACGTTCCGCCGAGGCTTAAATGGAAATCCAACCAATGTCTATAGTATCGCAGAACAAATTCCTTATCTATATGTGGAACCGCAGGCACGTCATCAACTCTCGTTGTGACTGTAAAATATCGCATTACCGCTTTTGTAATTCTATTTCAGCGAGATCCAATTCCGGACCCACAACTCTAATCGCGTCATTATGGCTACCGATTAGAACACCTCCGTTCTAGAAGACTGATAAGCGAGTGTGAGGAAAAGAACCCCTAGTCATAAATATATAGGCTATGCACTATATGGAATTGCACAAATTGTTGCATGTACAAGAGAATTCAACCCTGATATATCGCGATGAATCCATTCTAAGGGGTGATTTTCTGTGTGCCACTACCTTATTACCATTTCGCGGCTTCAGCGCTCATCTAATTATCATGAGGTTTACGTCACTCCTAGCTATATATACGACAATATTACTGCGCAATGTAGAAGCTGCTCCTTTTGACTTTGACACCGTCGACCTTATTTCTGGCTCCGATCCGAACCTCCGACGCCAAAACTGCGAACCAGACGTACTCTCCAACGTAACATGGGTTAAGCAGGATCTAGATGGATTTTTAGCCAATGCGTCGCAAAAATACACGCAGTACTCATACAACAACGTTCAAGCTTTGGCAGCTTATTTGGGGGCCCCGAATTTCTTTTGCGGCATCAATTCTTGGTGTAACGCTGGCCAGCCTTGTTCTCCAGTGGGCTTACCTGGCTGGTATGTAGCCCTATACGATCAATCTGTCGACTGAGCCATTATATAACTTCATGATGGAAGCTAACTATCTTGACAAAAGGTACGTGTTGATGGGTATGCAGGGCTGGAACAACTATGTCAACAACCTGGATTCCGCCGTAGTATACACGACTTCCATTTTGGGTCTCAAGTTTCCAAAGATTGTCGATGACCTTTGGCCGAAAAAGAAGGATAACGTAACACCATTGAAAATGGGAATGGCATGGATAAACGGCATCCTGAATGGTTTTCCAACTACAGCATTGATTGGCAGAGGTGCGGGAATGGTTGGGTCTAATATCCAAGCCTTCAATATCATTGCCGGCGGCATGATGTTCCCACCGAGCGCAGGCGATCAATACCTCCATTGGAGCGAAATTGCAAGTCAAATGGGGTCTCTGGTTGACGAATACAAGCAAGCTATAGCAGCTTATGCGAAAAACGTCATTGATGCTCCTATTGCCGACCCGCAATGGGGCATCAACAAAGCCCTAAGAGGCGGCGCGTTCCTCAGTCGCAACACAAACCTCACTCAAGACGACGTCGACAACTGGATGTACCAGAGCGTTTCAATCAACGCCATTGGCCTAATCTTGCAAGCCCAAAACATCTACATCATCAGGACCTTTAATAGAACGGACTGCGTGGAGAATAACAATGGGTACTTGTGCGAGCAACAGCCGAATGGCGTGTGGACAGAGTGGCGGTTACACAAAAAGGACAGTGATGATTGGGTGACGGAATACAAAACAGCTGACAAGTTGCTACAATCTTACAACTTCACCAAGCAGACCTTATTTAAGGGGCCAAGTGAGTGTTTTGATTCAAACGACTATCAGCAGTTGACAAATCCCTGGGAAACTGTATCGGATAAAGGGGTCAACATGGACCCATGGCTATTGTGCAACTTTAACGTCAATGTCTGTAACTTTGATATAACCGAGGATAACAAGGATAGGGGCGAAGTCCTAAGGTATATTCCTTGGCATACGGACAGAATGTGTGAGCGGCAAGGAATCGTCTGGTCTTGATGGCCGACCAAAGCGTCTTACTGCATCATACGAACAAGTATACACAAATAGAAAGAAATTTGAGCTTCCTGATCCTGAGCATACAGCGTCGCTTTAGCATTTCTGGATCTTCTAGGAGTCCAGATTCTAAGAGGATGCGATAACGCGATATAAAGGTGTTAAAAGTAGCTGTAGTTAGGGGCCAATCATCGCGATTATTCCCATCTGCTTTTTTCTGTCCCTTGGTCCTTTAGAAAAGTCACTGTTAGTTTACTCTTGTGCTTAACTTGAAATAATCCTAGCTTACCGCTCGCGATCCCATTTGAACACCTATAAATCTCGCAAATAGTTTGCATATTGACTATTGACTACATGTAAAACTTGTTATGTTAATACTTCTAAGAATGCCATGTTGAAAACCTATGACAGACAGTTTACATTGAACTTGAAGTGTTGGCTATTACAATACGTCACTTATCAAGGCTTAATAAACCACAATATCATTATACAAGCAAGGCTTTAAGTAATTTACAACTGGGTTGTATTTATATAAGTATCGCATCTAGAGAATAGATATAACTATTGTCAGTCTATTGTGGCGGCATTAGGACACTTTAGACCTAGGTAAGGATTCCATGGAAGGAAGATTGTACATGATTTGTGTTAACTTACATGTGCCTACATACACAATCTCGAGTTCCACACAGGACTGGTTGGTATCTTCCTTAAACAAGTGGTAGTTATTGGAATACTAGCCGTCTCAGACCGGACCGAGGGTACGTGCCATAAGCTCATGGTTTACATAAGCCAGCGCATTCCATATGACCCTAGTATCACATGTAAATCAGTTTGACTCACGTTACATTTTATTACGCTTGAGAAGTGCATGTAGCGCCATAATCTCGGACTCTTTCTTAACTCCTTTTAGACCTTACACTGGGTCACCAACCATCCTGTTCAACGCGTCCCTGGGTCCTCTGCATCCGTCGCTTCTCGTTGTAGGCACAAGCAGGACTGTCATTCTCAGCCCTTTCACCTCTAGAAAGAATACAGATAGGAGATGAATATATCCAGGCACAGATAATGCAAGATAGATCACGACGATGACTCAAAAAAGTAGTCTCTGATGGTGTAACGATGGCATTCTCTGATTGGTTATGAAATCCCACCAACCCTGACACAGAAGCCAATAGTTAACGTGACCAGTCAACAGCCAAAGCTGTCACCAATGCGGGAAAAACAGCGGCTCGAGTGGCTCGTGCCAACAAGATGCTACATACCTACCTAGTAAGCTAAGAATATGCACAGAGATAGGTATGTCTTAATGATCTCACTCTCAAATCATCACTAGCGCAAGACACAATGGTCTAGAGGTATCAAGTGTTTCGCACATTTCGGACATGCAAAATGTCCGTGGGGAGAGATGAAATCGGCCTTAGCGAGCAAGCCAATCGGCGGTTGTGTGTGCCGATCACAGTATGACCCACCGGCGCCAGCGCGTGGCCCTATGAATCTATGACGAAAGACCATCCTCAATCTTCCAGATGAGGCTCCTTGATTCTGAAAAGAAAACAATTACCCCCCACATGGCTCCAAACCCACGACGCCAACGTTGTGCTGACGCTACCGAAATGGTTTCCTGGCAGCCTGGCAACAAGCTACACGTCGTCATAGATCCTAGTGGAACGCGACCGTTCGGGTTAACAAGCCGAACCGGAAGACCGACGCCGTCTGTCTGCCGCTAATTGCAGCCGTCTCATGTCTGTTCGCGTCACATACGGAGCCACGGCCCAGCAATCTGGGTTCTCCCTAGTCAGCTGGTGGTTCATTGTGGTTCTTATGAGAACAAATGCCATATGAGATGGTTACCCCCCTACGCGTAACTTTGATCAATTCTGCGTCCATCAAAAGACTCCATGCTATCTATCGCTATATTAGATTCGTGTTGAGCAACAAAGCCTGGCCCACCTTACTTTCAATGGACGATAAACCTACCCCTCGAGATTGTGATATCCCCGGCGGTTATCCTGAGACGCCCAATCTTCCTGCGACGATTGGCCATCCCACGCCCACGGATTTCTCTAGCGATAGGAACAAAAACCCATCCGCCGCCGCCCAAGTAACAGATTCGGCGCTGGTAAACAGATCCCAAACTCGTGCTGAAACGACCTACTTTACGACCACCGCCACCGCTCGCGACGACACTTCATCGTCCACCGTCACGCTTTCTCGCCATGGCGGTGCAACAACAGGCAGCCGGAATGACTTACCAGGAAAACAATTATACCATGAAGCTGGATCGACATCCACTTCGCCTTCTTCAAATTCAATGTCTCGTACCGACAGCACCCACTTTGCACCTTTGAAGACCAGCGCGAGTAATTCGAAAAGGCCCAACACACACCGTCAAGGCAGCAATGCCACCGAGGAGGATCTTTTTCGAGCGCTGTCGCGCCGTCGTACGAACGCAACAAATCAAAATGACCCAGAACAGGGGAGGAACAGCAAGAGATTGAGCGTCTGATGTCCCGGATTTTCGGTCGAGCACGCCAAGAACAGAGCGAGGAAGAAAAGACGAGGCACAGTGGCGTCGTCTTCCGGAATCTTACTGTGAAGGGTGTTGGTGTGGGAGCTAGTTTGCAACCCACGATCGGAGACATTTTCCTCGGTTTGCCGCGCAAGATCAAAATGTTTTTCACCCGCGGACCCAAAACACCATTTATGAAGCCACCAGTTCGTGAGCTCATCAGTCACTTCGATGGCTGTGTCCGTCCTGGAGAGCTTCTCCTTGTTTTGGGTCGCCCAGGGTCGGGTTGCAGTACGTTTTTGAAGGCCTTTTGCAATCAGCGAGCAGGCTTTGAAGCCGTCGAGGGCGATGTTACTTATGGAGGTGCCCCTGCTGAGGAGATGAGCAAGAAGTTCCGAGGAGAGATCATCTACAATCCAGAGGACGACCTGCACTACCCAACCCTTACCGTCAAAAGAACTCTTAACTTCGCACTCCAAACTCGTACTCCTGGTAAAGAGTCGAGACTCGATGGGGAAAGCAGAGAAGACTACATACAGGAGTTTATGCGAGTAGCCACGAAGTTGTTTTGGATTGAGCATACCCTTGGCACAAAAGTGGGCAATGAATTTGTTCGAGGCGTTTCTGGCGGCGAAAGAAAGCGTGTCAGTATTGCTGAGGCCATGGTCACTCGGGCATCTGTTCAAGGGTGGGACAACTCCAGCAAAGGCCTCGATGCCAGCACCGCCGTGGAATACATCCGGAGTATCCGGGCCATGACAAACATGGCATATATTTCGACCGCAGTCTCTCTATATCAAGCTGGCGAATCTCTTTATGACCTCGTCGACAAGGTACTGCTCATCGACTCCGGGAAATGTCTCTACTACGGACATTCCGAGGCAGCCAAGCAGTATTTCATCGATCTTGGCTTCGAGTGTCCAGAGCGGTGGACAACCGCCGATTTCCTCACCTCGGTTACGGATGTGCACGAGCGACACATTCGTGAGGGATGGGACAACCGGATCCCTAGAACTCCCGAGGACTTTGACACGGCATATAGAAACAGCGATGCCTACCAAAGAAATCTCCGCGACATTGAGGACTTTGAATCTCAGCTTTCCCAACAGATGGAGCAGCGTCGCCAGCATGGATCCAAGAAAACGGAGACCAAGAACTACGAGATTCCATTCCACAAACAGGTCGTGTACTGCACAAAGCGGCAGTTCGAGATAATGGCAGGCGATCGAGCATCTCTTTTCGGAAAATGGGGCGGTCTAGTGTTCCAGGGCCTCATTGTTGGAAGTCTGTTTTACAATCTTCCAAACACCGCTGCTGGTGCGTTCCCTCGTGGTGGAACGTTGTTCTTCCTCCTTCTTTTCAATGCCTTGCTGGCTCTTGCTGAACAAACCGCTGCATTCGAGTCGAAGCCCATCCTCCTCAAGCACAAGTCCTTTTCCTTTTACCGTCCCGCTGCTTTCGCCATCGCTCAAACGGTCGTGGATGTCCCCCTCGTCTTCATTCAGGTTGTGCTCTTCAACATAATCATTTATTGGATGTCCAACCTAGCAAGAACGGCTTCTCAGTTCTTCATCGCCACACTAATACTCTGGTTGGTCACTATGGTCACTTATGCGTTCTTCCGCGCCATATCCGCTTGGTGCAAGACTCTGGATGATGCAACTAGATTTACGGGTGTGTCTGTGCAGATCCTGATCGTATATACTGGATATCTCATTCCGCCCAGTTCAATGAGGCCGTGGTTCGGGTGGCTACGATGGATCAACTGGATTCAATATGGCTTTGAGTGCCTCATGTCCAATGAATTCTACAATCGCCAACTTCAATGTGGACCACCTTACTTGGTTCCACAGGGACCGAACGCGTCACCGGAATTCCAAGGCTGTGCGCTCGCCGGAAGTGTACCGGGCCAAACCATCGTACCTGGTTCAAGCTACATCGAGGCCTCGTTCACATACACTCGCTCTCACCTTTGGCGGAACTTTGGCTTCCTATGGGCTTTTTTCATCGCCTTTATCATACTGACCGCCTTGGGCATGGAGCACATGAAACCCAACACTGGAGGCGGTGCCATTACAGTCTTCAAACGCGGACAGGTTCCCAAGAAGGTGGAGAACAGCATTTCTGCTGGCGGCAGAGAGAAAAATAGAGACGAGGAGTCCGGTACACTCGGAACCGATGCTACGACTGCCACAGCTGATGGCACGATCGACGAAAAGGACAACCAGAACACGATGAAACAAGTCGCTCGAAATGAGACCGTCTTCACATTCCGAAATGTCAATTACGTCATCCCATATGGCAAAGGCGAACGCGCTTTATTGAACGACGTCCAAGGATATGTCCGGCCGGGCAAACTCACTGCGCTTATGGGAGCTTCTGGTACGATGCGAAGTTTCCCTCTGGTTTGAAAGTTGCTGACTCCCATTATTTGCAGGCGCCGGAAAGACAACTTTGCTCAACGCCCTAGCTCAACGCCTCAACTTCGGGGTCATTACAGGAGAATTCCTTGTCGATGGTCGTCCTCTCCCAAGGTCTTTCCAAAGAGCAACAGGCTTCGCTGAGCAGATGGATATCCACGAGCCCACGGCTACAGTCCGAGAAGCCCTTCAGTTTTCGGCTATCCTTCGCCAACCTAGGGAGGTATCAAAGCAAGAAAAGTTAGACTATTGCGAAACCATTATCGATCTGCTTGAGATGCGTGATATTGCAGGCGCTACGATCGGCAAAGTGGGCGAGGGCCTCAATGCAGAGCAGCGAAAGCGACTCACGATTGGTGTGGAGCTGGCATCGAAGCCCGAACTCCTCATGTTCTTGGATGAGCCGACCTCGGGTCTCGATTCCGGCGCCGCCTTCAACATTGTCCGCTTCCTTCGCAAACTGGCTGATGCCGGCCAAGCCGTGCTCTGCACCATTCATCAACCTTCTGCTGTTCTGTTTGAGGACTTTGACGAACTCTTACTTCTCAAGGCGGGAGGCCGTGTTGCCTACCACGGTCCATTGGGACCCGACAGTCAAGAATTGATAAAGTACTTTGAGTCGAATGGTGCGCACAAGTGCTCTCCCAACAGCAACCCCGCCGAGTACATGCTCGAAGCCATTGGGGCAGGTGACCCCAACTACAACGGCAAGGATTGGGGAGACGTTTGGGCACAATCCGAGCACAAAAAGGCCAGATCCCGAGAAATCGATGAGATGCTGTCCAAGAGACGGGATGTCGAACCGTCCAAAAGCCTCAAAGACGATCGCGAGTATGCCATGCCACTCTCAACACAGACCATGGTAGTTGTGAAGCGGTCTTTCATGGCGTATTGGCGCACGCCTAATTACATCGTCGGCAAGTTCATGTTGCATATTCTCACCGGCTTGTTTAATTGCTTCACCTTTTATAAAATCGGGTATGCAACTGTCGACTACCAGAACCGGCTCTTCTCCGTCTTTATGACTCTCACCATCAGCCCTCCTCTTATTCAACAACTCCAACCCGTCTTTCTGCAGTCGCGGCAGATCTTCCAGTGGCGCGAGAACAATGCAAAGATCTACAGCTGGTTTGCCTGGACGACGGCGGCTGTGCTCGTTGAAATACCGTACGCTGTCATCGCTGGAGCTGTCTATTTCAACTGCTGGTGGTGGGGTGTGTTTGGATGGCGCCTTCCAAGCTTCAACTCTGGTTTCGCGTTTATGCTCGTAATCTTGTTTGAGCTATACTACGTGAGCTTTGGGCAAGGTATTGCGGCCTTCTCCCCCAACGAGCTCCTTGCTTCCTTACTGGTACCCATATTTTTCCTGTTTGTTGTCAGTTTCTGCGGCGTGGTTGTGCCGCCCATGCAGCTCCCCACGTTCTGGAGAGAGTGGATGTATTGGCTCACACCTTTTCACTACTTACTCGAGGCATTCCTTGGGGTTGCCATTCACGATCAGCCTGTTCAATGTGAAGCAGGAGAGTTCGCTAGGTACCGGCCACCTCCCAACCAGTCATGTGAAGAATACACTCAACCATACATCCAACAAGCTGGTGGATACGTTCAGACGGGGCAGGGCGGAATTTGCGAGTTCTGCCAGTATGCGACGGGCGACCAATTTGGCGCGGGATTCAACGTCTATTATAGCAACATTTGGAGGGATTTCGGGATTTTTTGTGGCTTCATCGTCTTCAACTACTCCGTCGTCTACCTTGGGACTTGGATTAAGTTCAAGGGCAAGAACCCTTTCAAGAAGATGGTTGTGAAAAAGAAGAGCGGTAGTGGTTAGGTGCAATGTGTTCATGCGGCACCTATCAGGCGGCATATATATACACTAGTAATAATAATTCGAACGCTTCAGGCTTCATATAACTTCAATTACCACACCTCTCAGTGGCGATAGACCAACGCAATCAATGTTGGATCATTGAACAGTTGACAAATGTTGTGAGAAACCCTGCTCACTCTAGACTTCACGCGGTAATAGATTCGTGCTGCTGCAGAGTCATGTATGCCACTGTCACTGCCGATGCTTGCCCAGCAACAAGCCTATGTCTGTTTTCTGACTTTGTTGGACTTCTCGAGCTGCGTCAATCGTCGGACGGCACATTCCCCTAAGCCTCATCGAAGAATCCTAACTAGAAAAATAAGGAAGAGCTTGGGGGAAACTCAACAAGCCTGTCGGGAATATGTAGCGCTGTGCATTGGAACAGGTATCTCCCCGTTAATTAGGTGTCGATCAATTAACCATCAGACATCGACACTGTAGCAGGCAAGGCCCAATCTACTTCTTGAAAGCACCATTGGTCAACTCATCCTCCAAATCATAGTACACCTGGAACTCGCAATAGCAGATCTCCGGGTCACTCTCGACATCAAAGTTGAACTGCGCCTCCTCGTCCGTGATCAAGACCTTTTGCAGCCCGTTGGCCGATGCCGCCTCGGCAAGAAGCTGCACGCGACAGCTGCGTTCCATGGACGTAAAGAGGAACGCAGCCTCGTCAACAGTCTGTCCGACCGTCAACAGGCCATGGTTCCGCAGGATGCAGCCCTTGCCCCTGGGGCCCAGCGCCTTGGCAATGGCCTCGCCCTCCTCAGGCCCAAGGACGACTCCGCCATAGCTATTGTATACACTGTGAGCGTCACCGCGGAACTTGCAGGCGTCTTGGGTGAGCATCTCCAGCCGACGCCCGTATACGGACCAAGCCTTGCCGTAGATGCTGTGGTTGTGACAGATGGCGTGGACGTCGGGGCGGGCCTTGTGCACGGCGGCGTGGATGAGGAAACCGGCCGTGTTGGGTGGCTTCGAGCGGTTGCCACCGATGACGGCGCCATAGAGGTTGACGAGGATCATGTCGCTGGCTTTGAGCAGGCCAAAGTGCCGACCGAGGGGGTTCGTCCAGAAGGCGTCGTGGTACTCAGGATCCCTGACGGAGATGTGACCGCTCATGCCCTCGATGTAGTCCTCGCGGGCCCAGTGGCGGAAGGCGGCGGCCATATGCTCGAGCTGCCACTGGCGCTTTGAAGCGAAGTCGGGGAACTTGGGGATGCCGGCGAGCACGACCTCGCCGTGGGACATGGCCTGCAGAGGCGTCTTGTTGGTGAGTTCATGGCCGTGCTTGGGCTGAGGTGCGTCCTTGGGCATGATGGAGGCACCACGAGCCTCTGTAGCCGCGGACTCGGTGTCGTTGATGACAGCTGACGGTGCCATGGTGAGCTGGTTTTGAGCCCTAGACACACTGGCGGGCGCCTATGTGCGGAGATGTGGGCAAAAAACGGACTTTGGTACGCAGAAGTAGTTCAATTGGGCCGTGACTTGATCAAGAAAAATATTCCCGAAGGTTGTTGGTACGGAACGAATGGGTCTTGAACCGTGATAAGTCGGGAGAGAATGGAAATTGTCGGTTTGATAACGCAGCCACCTGCGAAGGGCGCAACTGTCATCCAGGTCTTGGTACTCCCGTGTCTGGTCTGGCCGGAGCGGGGTTGCGCGTCAAGATAAGGCGCGACCGGGGTCATTTCTCCTAAAGACGACCGGAAACCGGAAACCGGCCCGGTCCAAAGTTCGGAGGGTATCCTTTTTATGTTGGCATACCCGGCGGCTTCACAAACAACCTTTCTCAGCCGTCTGATCAACCCTTGAAATTTCGATCGATAAGATGGGAATGCAGTGGTATTTCTCCCGGTCGGAAAGGCATCACGCGGCTGGGATGAGGGATGTTTGTTGAAAAGAAAGGAAAAACGTCGCGCGAGGGTATGTTACAGCAGCAAAGCCCATGCAAATTTCCATCTGCCCGTCATAAACCAAGAATGTCTCTTGTACAGCGACCATCGTCGTTATTACGCAAATGCTTTTCTTTATCCGTGGTGCTGCACAGCTCTCCCAACTGCCCGGCATCAATAAACAGCTCTCCCGCTTTCCTACAGGACTGGGAGCCAAAGGTGCATCATGGCTCGAGTCTGCCTATGTACCGAATTTCGCATTAGTTCGTCATTAAATAGCAGTATCCTGCCCATGCTCCGCTGCTGCAGCATCGCTCACCGAGCGGGCATCCTTCACCGCTTGGCCTGCAGAGCCTTATCCAGGCACTGGATGATCTGGCAAGTTGATTAGTACACAAGTCTGACAACAGCTCGGGGCCAAAAGACTAACCTCGTCTCCCCAAACACCTTGATTGCTGAGATAACGGCCCATACCCCTCACTAATTCGAGCTGCTCCTCAACGGTCAAACCAGTGACTGCCATTTCCATGACGTCGCCGAGGTTGACCGTGTGGAGAGCGATGAAGGAGTGGTAGTACATGTAAGTGAAGAAGCCCATGATGAACTGGCAATCCATGCGGTCCGTCATACCACCGTGGCCAGGAATAGAGTCGCCAAAGTCCTTGATCTTAAAGGTGCGCTTGAGGCCCGAAGCGAAGAAACCGCCAAATGGAGCAATCAGCGAGGCAAAGGTTGCAAGGACCAGAGTGTGGAGCTGCATCGGGGCCACGGTGAAGGAGAAGGTCTTGTGCATGTTGGGGGGCAAGAAGAAGAGAGGGGGCAAGCTGTATGTTTTTGGGTTGAAGACGGGGTTGCGCGTACACTCGAGGCCGGTGAAAATGTTTGCACCCAAGTCCTAGCCAAGTTAGCAGGCAGGCAGACCATAGTGGAGCATGAAGGATCACTCACGTTAACAGGGCAGAGGAAGAAGTCGGAGCGCATCAAGACGTTGGTCAAGAGCATGCCAAAAATAATGGTAAAAACCCAAGCGCCAACGAAACCCTCGACGGTCTTCTTGGGAGATAGTGCGATCAGCTGGGTGCGACCAAACGTGATGCCGCAGAGGTAGGCCCAAATATCGTTCGTGATGACCATGGCGGCCGGCAGGAAGAACCAGATCATGCCCTCGAAGACGTTGTTCATGATGAAATGGGCTTGAACGACAATGAGGTACAGGGCCATGTGGGTCCAGGCGAACTGCGTGAACTGAAACTTGTAGTGACCAGCCTGGAGGGAGGTGACGAAAAAGACGAAGCCTGCAAACGACCCACTGGGTTAGCAGACGGCCCGGGATTTAATAGCTTCAGCTGGAAGAGGGGTAACGCGCAGGCAGGGCATACCAAAGATGTACAGGATGAAGCTGATGAAGCGGTGGTGGGTTGCCAAAGGCAGCAGCACCTTGTCAACCAGGACGATGTGCTTGAAGTAGTAGATGACGCTCTCGCCGTAGAGGAAGTACATGGTGGTGGCCAGCCAGTACCAGTTGAGGCTCTTGGCGGAGCGCAGTTGGCGGGCGCGACTGGGCACACTGGCGATGGCGATGACCTCCTTGAAGGAGATGATCTGGATGGCGGTCATGATACAGATGATGTAAATGTGGCCCATGACGAGAGCAGCGAAGAAGCCAGCGAACATGACAAAAGTCCAAAAAGTACGGGTCATGAAGTTCGCCTTCTTCTTCTCGTAGGCCTCGCGCTTCTCCTCCTCGGGGGACTTGGGCGGCTGCTGTCAAGACGAGGCGCGCGTTAGCAGTGGGCGTGGAGGGGGGAGGGGCGGTTCTTGCTCGATGTGCTTGACATCAGGGCACAGCATGACAAGGCATGGGAAGGCGGCTCGCTTACCTCTGCAATGTTATCCAGGGCAGCGCCGGTCTTGAGCTTCGAGGGTGAACCATCCTCGCTGACGTCGCTGAAGCTTGAGCGGCGAGCTTCACCGTTGGTCTTGTGAGGGAACTTGACCCCCCTCCGCGTGCGTGCCATCATGTCTCTTTTGGAGGGTTCGCGTTCTGTAGAGGGGAGGAAGGGGCTGTCAGCTGCGACTGTTGGAGACGGTAGATTCGCTTCGCGCGACAAGAAGTTCGTGGGGAGCCGGTCGCTGTTAAATCGTCGCAGGGCGGGTGATTCGGATGCGGCAAAAGACTCGAAGCGGAGGGTCGGCGCAAATTAGGCCGTTAAGACGCTGGGATCGGGCGGCAGGATGGGATGCGGGCAACGGGACTATGCCACTTCACAAAACAAGATTGCAAAGTTGCGGTTCAAGGTGTCGAGGAGGAAAGGGGGAAGGTACGTCGGTTCGGAGGAATCGTGTTCGTGGCAGGTCGAAAAGGTTTGACGATTCTTGGGCAGAGAGGATTGTGTGTTTGAGGCGGAAGATGGAGAAGCGCGAAAGTAGAGTAAGGTGGGTAATAACGTACTATGGTACTCCGTACACGTACGTAGGTATGTAGGTACCTAGGTAGGTTGACAGGACCTCCGGAGGAAAAGGCATTAAAGGCATAGCTGGCGCAAAATGCGAGTGGGTGGGTACTTGGGTACATTTTAGCGGCAGCAAGACACAGGCAGCTACAGCGTGCTGCGGCTGTGGCCTTTTCCAGTGCAGTACCTAGGGAGGTAGGTAGGTATACGTAATCGGGTAGATATTACGTGGGACTTCCCCTCCAGGATACCTACCTACCTACCAAGAGGTAGGCACATAGGTTTTGCTCGGTACCCAAAGCATGGGCAGAGTCCATTTCTCAGGTTCCTTTAGGCAGACAATCACCGGAGGCGGCGTGAGACATGTCCGTCTCCTCTCTTTCTCATTCCTCTCGACTGATTCCCCAAATGTCTCGAGTGGTCAGCAAATGCAGAAGCTGTGCAACAAGACCCGGCCAACTGGTCTGGACGGGGGCGATGACGATGCAAATACCTACCTAGCGCATATGCACTCTGGGTACGGAGTATCAGGTACCTCCAAGAGGCAGATATCTACCTACCTACCTACCTTAAGTAGGTAGGTAGGGACCAGAGCTACGTCAGGCTCTCTGGGTTCTTGGCGGGGCTGGAAAGGCACAAGCATACAAACGTGTATGGGCACGCCTATGAATACAGGCCACACGTAGTGTAGTCCGCCTGTGGCCGATGCACACCAGACGGTGATTATGTAAGCTTGTCGCCGCCTTATTGGGGGTGCTGTTTCGGTTCGGGCTCCGCGTTCACGTCAACTCCGCAAACTTACCTAGGTACCTATCCTTGCTGTCATATCTACCTACCTAGGTGCCTAGGTAGGTAGTCAGTCAGTCATTAGGTGGTTTTCCCTCTCCATCCTCTTCGCTCAGCCTCGACACCAGCACACATTGGTACCGGCGACTCACCCACTCGACTCGGCGGAGAAAACACAGCATGGAATCCGAAGCTGCGCGCAGATGCCACCAACTTTTCCCAGCGCATGACTACTAGGTAACACAAGTTACCTACCTAAGATAGGGCGGCCCGTGCTTTTGACGTGTTTCTTATCCCGTCGGTTACGGATACTGGTTTTCCTCCCCCCCCCCCTGCCCTACAAAGCCCTACCTAAAACCAGTCAGGCACTTTGTTTTGGCACCTGGCTATTACGGAGTACAGAATGTCTACTACCTAGTAGGATCCCTAGTAAACCAAGATCCAACAGACCAAGAGCCTGAGCAACGCAACACTAGCATCCCCTGTGTGGCCAGCAAAATTGTTGAGTTTGCTCAGCCTCGGCGATCCCATCTCAGGGACCAACCTTACCGTTCGAGCCTAAACATTCTACGTGTTACACGAGGTACATCGTACTACGTATAAGTGCCAGCCCAGAACACAACCGGTAAATGCGATAGCCACGCGCCATTTGCGCGACATTGGGCAAAATCCCACCTTTCGGCCACGCCGGATCCATGCCAATGCTGGTTGACATCATCACATGTCACCATCCCTCCCACTCCGCACCTAATGTATGTATCCGTACTTAGGTCTGCTGATTTCCCTATGCCTACTACCATGGTGCTCTGACTCCTGAGTGCCTTGGTGCGGGTAGGTGTGTAAATCAGTAGGGCAAAAGCAGACTTTGGCGCAACTGACCAACAGCGACAGCGACAGCTCTGTAGACTGTACACTCGCGCCGCGAAAGGGGGCGGCAAGGTTCAAGACACCTGCAAGTCATATGTTTTTGTTGCTCTGGGCTTTGCCACCTTCTACCACTCGGTCACATACTTAAACTAACGTACCCGGTTCCCAAGTGCTGTACGGACAAAGTGGTGACACTTGTTTTCTCCAAAATACCTACCTAGGTATTGCTGACCTAAGTTACTTCGCTAAGTACGTATGTGCCCCATACCTACCTACCCAGTGGACAGGTACCTACCTGGCTTGTGGCTCATCTCCTGTGGCTGTGTGACACTTCTTCAAGGCGACGCGTTTGTGTCCCGCGTCTGTCTACGAAGTAAATGGTGCCCCCCGATAAGATAAGAAAGTCCTGGTTGTTTGCCTGGCGCCTACCAGCCGCATCTGCCACTATTCACAACAGAAATGCATTCACGCCTAATCCAGCATCATCGGTCTCCAATGGATCTTTGATTCATGGGTTGACGCCGCACAAACGTCATGGACGATTTCTCGGACGATGATCTTGATAACCTGAATGACACCATCCTCCAAGAGCTTGAAAGCAACGCCATCCAGTTCACCCAGGTACAGCGCAAGCCCGACTCACAGTCTTACAACCGTTCCCAGCTCGAGACTTACGACGACCTCGAGTTCGAAGACGACGACCTCGACGATACCGAAGTTACCAACGAGCTCTTACCCCCAGTCGCCCGTCCGGTCCCCGACAAGACCCTTGCTCATCACCAGCCTCAACCACCTAGACACCCTTCTCATCCGTCGCAGCAACAGCGATGGAACCCTGCACCCCCAACCCCCCAGCCGCCTGTCCTCTCCTCACGACCTCGATACCCTCCGCCAGTACCGTCCTACATACCTACAGGTGCTTCCCAGCGCTTTCCATCCCGCACCGTCAGGGCACCGAATCGGCCCAATCCAAGCCATTACGCCCGACCTCCCCCTCCTCCCGTTTCGCCACGCTTCAATACCCAGCAATCCCAGCCGTCAGTCCCTGAGGTGGTCGGCAATGATGTCGTCGCTGCTCTGCAACAAAGGATCAGGGCACTCGAGTCGGAGCTCAATTCTGCCCGCGGCGAGGTTACCATCATACGCAACAACCACACAAAATCCGAGCAAAACCATGCCGCTGAAGTTGCCCATCTGAAGAGGCAAAATGCCGAACAAGTCGCCAAGCAGGAGAGGGCTGTCGAAGCTGCCATTGCTGCCGAGAGGCAGGCCACTACCGAGTTGCAGTTCTTGCAGCGAGATATGAAGGAGGCGTCAAGTCGTCCTCGGCCACGAGAGGCCACTCTGGTGCCTGCAGCACCAGGAACGACCACGCCCAAAAAGACAATCAAAACATGGGGCATGGCCGATGGTTTTGACGACATGGAAATTGTCCCTAGCCCGAGCAAGACTAAGGGAAAGTCTCGTGATGTTGGACCCGTCGCGGTGCCTTTGTCGGAGAGGACACCTACCAAAAGCAAACGGAAACGGCCAACAGTTGACAGTCCCGTCATGGCGCTCGAAACTCACGCTGATGACATGATCATGTTGGACGAAGTCACGACTGCAGCCTCCGCGGTTCGATATTCGGGCCCTGGCCCAAATGCTCTCCCCTTTGAGGTAGACACGATGTCTTCCCCATTCATATCCAACTTCTTTGCTAACGCCTCGTATAGTTCCTCCAAGTCATCTTGGATCATGAGTCTATACACGGAGAGCCGCCTACCTTTGACATCTTATCACGATACTCCTATCCTTCAGATCCTACGACATCTTTTGCCTCTCTCATCTTCAGAGAGCTGCCTCTGATGGGCAACCCGTTAAATCCGGTTCAGCTGCTAATAGACTTCGCCCACCATATCATCCGCATGTGGAGCCAGTGTTTGGACGAGAATTTTCTACGACCAATCTGGGACTTGGCCTCCCTCCTTTCGTTCACCCTCCAGCTGCAGACTATATCCGTAGCACCGCATATCATTAACGAATCCATCCCGGTCTTGCAGCAGTCCATTTACAAGGTTGCCGAAGCACGGTTCAAGAGCATAGATGGTAATATTTCATCCAATCCTAGCACGGAAGCAATGCAGCAGCAGGTTGACACGACATATCTTCTATCCCTTCTCTACGCTTCTGCTGCCGCCTGTGCTATTACCCTAACGGAAACGGACCACGGCGCGCGAACGAGGCAAGCTGACTTTTGGCAATTGATCACCCTCGACCTGGTCCTGATTCTGCTCACGCCCAAGCAACGCTTGGACGACATCATTGGCATGCTCGACATGCTTTGCACTTCCGCGCTACCGAGCTCGATCGGCCCCATCATTAAAGGGAAAGATCCCGACTTGGTTGCCAGAATGGTCATTGACAAAGTGTCTCTCAACCTGGTTGATCTGCCTCGAGCCGCTACTTCAATCAGTCAGAAACACGCTGTGAGATTTGCAGTTCTGCAGACACTCATGGCCTTTGCTCGTACCCCGTATGGAGCACGACAAATCGCGGGCCACGTCAGCGTTATCCCACGTCTAGTCACAGCATTGAGTGAACTATTGGATGTCTTGTACGACATTCCTACCCCTGTGGTGAACACCTTTGGTGGCGTTTCTTCCAACACACGTAGGGACGGGGCCGCGGGTGCTACCCCGGACGACCCCCGCAACAGTGCCGATGGCCGGGATGACGGCCGAAGTGACACGTCCGTCCTGATATCACAAATCATCTTGCTGCTCCACACCATGGTGACGGATCCGACTACCGCAAATGTCGCCAACATCCTTAACAGGCTCTCGGTATCGCATGGAGGCTCTCAGCGGTATATTCTATCTCTTTCGAGACTCAACTTTGCTGAGGAGGACTTGGTTTACGAAGCGGCCATCGATGCCGACACGGTAGATAGGGCTCATGAGCTACTGGAACTTGCCGTCACTCCGGACGAAGGCGATAGTATCGCAGTGTCGTTTGGAGTGTGACCGCCTGTCAACACAACCTCGGCAATACCCGCCGGCGTGACACTTTACTAGATGCTGACCGTCCACCCATTCATGTTTGAGGCATCTAGAGTACGGTTGCGCCACGGGCGGCAGTGGTCTGGTACCAGGTTCGCTGGCTCTTCAGAATGACGGTTGCGGATATATCAGGGAGGGTCCGGTAGTGAAGCCAACCTTCGTTTGGGTGTCAAGAGATTCCTTTGCTTGTGTCGTCACAATATTCGTCAGTCACATTGCACTAGTGCAAACACCAGGCAATGATGGATACTGAAAGTGCTGTACAAGGACCGAGGCCACCGGCTCAGGTTGCGATGCCCAGACGAAGTTTCTTGAGGTGGGGACACGGTGGTTGACGATGACGGTCAAGCGGAGTGATGTGTACACTCTCATCCTCTATTTACAGATAAGTCTCATGACCGCCATCCGAAATTGGAATCGTTGGCAAGTCATCTGTACTTGGATCATGGAAGCTCGGCCAAGTGACAATGGGCGACTGGCTGGCAAGTCCATGTCGTGGTCTCTGGGTTTTGGGGGGGTGGTGCTCGGGGACGGCGACAAAATCTCACCAACCGCGAGGCCAACTTGACAAAGTGACCCAGACCCGCTATGCCAAATGATGGCTCATTGGATTCTGCTGATCTTGAGTTGTTCAAAGCTATCCTAATTCAACCATGCCCGTTTGGACAGTGTCAAAGAGAGATGGCCATTGACGGCGCTAGTCGACAAGTCCATTGCTTCATGGTTTAGCGGCCTGGAGTGATCGCCCAATGCAGCACGCGCCCCTGAGTCAAAGAGCGGCCTCCTCGTCCCACAAAGCAGCCACTTTCGGTTGTCCGTCCCAAGGGTGCCAACAATGACTAGCCCTAGGCCCGCCAGTCCGAGCCCGGTTCGTCCGGAGTGGTCCACGGAGGCCTTGGCTCAACTCCAAGCTAGGACGACACCAGCACCGTGGTTGATTTCTGCTAGACCCGATTTGCTACCCAGGCAAAGACGGACAATGGTCAAACACAGACAAGGTACATTGGGCATAGGATGTTTCTCCATGACAAGCGCCAGGAGTTGGACCGTTGAGCTCTAGGTCACACAGAGCCGGCCGGTGAGGATCAGGAACGGGAGGGGTGGCAGCCACTTCGCGTCTTGTGTACTCCGAACCGAAGCCTCCGACAGAACTAGCATACAAACATTCACAGACAAACACGCCCCCCCCCCCCCTCGGTCCACCACCCTCCCGTTGAAACCAACATATATAATACCAGCTTATCGCACGTCCTTGAGGCCGGTCTCCCGCGAAATATCCTTCACTCCACGTCCACTTTACACTCCTTTCAAGTGCCGCTGGTCCCATCGGACACCGCCATCATGAAGATCCTTTTCCTTTGCACCGCGCACAACTCGTTGTCACAGCGCCTGTACCTGACTCTGTCCAAGTCTCACAATATCACCATCGAATATGCCCTTTCAGACGAAGCCATGATCGAGGCGTCAAAGCTGGTCAAGCCTCATCTCATCATCTGCCCGTTCCTCACGACACGGGTCCCTCGCGAAGTATATGAAAAATATCTAACCCTGATTATTCACCCGGTCCTCCTGGTGATGCCGGACCTAGCGCCTTGGACTGGGTGTTGATGGGCGATGACGGAACGGAGGTAAACCCGGAGACATTGATCGGGAACGGCACATGGAGCGAGTCTGGTCGATCGCACTGGGGCGTCACTGTCCTTCAAGCTGTCGAGGAATTCGATGCCGGACCGGTGTGGGCGTTCGAACAGTTTCCTTTGCAGATCGATTCTCCCGACGTCACAAAGTCGAGCGTCTATCGCGGCCCCGTCACGCGGGCCGCGCTCACGGCCACCCTGGCCGCCATCGAAAGGATCCAAATCGCCTGTATGCAAACCGCCTCACCCTACACCCCGCCTCCCTCGCCCGGTAATGTGAGGTTCGCCCCGCACCTTGTCAGTCCGCTCCTCCAAGCGAAACCGGCCTACCGAAACGCCTCAGTGACACTGCAGAAAGCCTTTCTTGGCGGAGTAACACGTCACCGACCCCTTCTCAAGGCTGCCCAACGCGACTTCGATGTCCAGTCACACACGGCTCGGGAAATTTCGCGAAGGATTCGGTCGTCGGACTCTCAGCCAGGCTGCTTGACCAAACTCTTCGGCCCGCCCCTTTACGTCTACGGAGGTACTATCGAGGAGGGCGACAACTTCATCGGCCATGCACGTCCGGGAAAAATCATCGCTTACCGGGACGACGCCGTTTGCGTCGCCACATGCGACGACAAGGCCGTTTGGATCACCCACGTCCGCCGTGTCAAGAAGAAAACCGACGCCATGTTGTGGCCCAAAGTTCCAGCTGTCTCCGGTCTAAGGGAGCTGGGTATCATCAACGATGATGCTGTTGCACGAAACTGCGTCTCCCGGGCCACCGTCGACTGGTCACGAGCTCCGCACAGTACTCAGCAGGACGTTTGGGTCGACTTCGAGACCTTTCCGGGTGCCAGGCGGGTTGCATTCCTCTACTTCGAATTCTACAACGGCGCTATGAGTACGGAACAGTGCACCCGCATGATTAGCGCCCTTGACTTTATCATATCCACCCATGTCGTGGAACGTCCGCTCAGCGCCGTTGTGCTTATGGGAGGTGAAGGCTACTTTAGCAACGGCATTGCGCTCAACGTTATCGAGGCTGATGTGGACCCGGCGCTCGAGTCTTGGCTGAACATCAATCGCATTGATGATGTGGTACACTACCTCCTGCACGAGTTCCCATCACGCAAGATCCTCACCGTCGCCGGCATTAGAGGCAACTGCGCGGCGGGCGGCGTCGCCCTGGCCGCCGCATGTGACATCGTCCTTGCTGGAACTGAGGCCGTTCTCAACCCGGCTTACCGCGCCATTGGTCTCCATGGCTCCGAGTACCATTCCTTATCATACACCGGAAGATGTGGCTCGTCCGGTGCCACGAAGCTGCTGCGTGACATGAAACCACTGTCGACGACTGATGCTCGCGCAATGGGCTTGGTCGACCACACAATCCCCGGCTCGGGCACCCTCCTCAACACCCGCATGCGGAAACTCGTCAAATCCATGGTCACTTCTGAAAAAAAGCTGGCCCCGGGAGCCTGGAAGAGTAGAGTAGACGTATCGCCTGCCGGTCTGGCCTGTGCCCGTGCACAGGAGCTCGGAGAAATGTCAAAGGACTTCTGGAGCCCGAGGTCATCAAGATATCACCTCCGCCGCCGAGACTTTGTTCGCAAGATCAAGGTCGTCAAGACGCCTCTTCGGTTTGCTGCGCATCGCCGCAGCGCTGGAGAGCTTGACGAAGAGGAGTCGGAAGAGTTTGACGATGTCGTCTGCTTTGAACGCAAGGCAAGGGCGGCGCTGATGGCTGAGCAGCTGAAGGGATACGTGGATAGTATGACGTCGACGACGCCTACCCAACGGGTCGACGCGAGTCACGGAGACACCTCACATCACTCCAGGACAGCAAGCGACAGCATAGGCAATCGCGACTTGAGACCCGTCTTTTCATGTTACTATGATGTTACGGCGTGAAGGGTATGATTTTCTTGATAAGTCGTTTACTGTACAAAGGATACTATGAACAATATTTCCTTTTTTAGGTATTCATCTACTCTGCGATACATTGGTCGATAGGTGGCCATGTTTGATAAATTTTCAGCACTGAAATACTATGATACCGTTCTTGACGCAATCTGATTCTCGTAATATTTCAGATCCCCACCCCCCTCCCATTCTCAATCTCTTACATGTGGCATGTGGAAGGAACTGTGAATGTTCACAAGTTGGCGTCCGCCCTGCGGCGCTACTTCGATAACACGGTGTGTCTACTTACACGGGCAGGCAAAAGGCATGGGGACGACCAGGCTTAGCGTATGCAGTCCCATCACGGCTAGCGTTTCGCTCCCGGTCCCGCTCGCTTTTTATAGGCCCAGCCTTAGAGCTAGTGGTTTTCTTCCTTGGTCCTGTGCCGAAAGTTCCCTTTCGGCTCGCCCATTTGTCCAGCGGTTTCGGTGCAACCCCCAGAAATGCAACTCCGGCAATAAGCGTTCCGACGGTTACGGTGGAACGGCCAAGGCCCTTGGGCTCTGAGGCCCATCCTCTAACCGGATATTCTGTCCATTGACGGATATTATAGGCTACAGTCCTCACCGGTGAGCGAGCCGATGTGATGGGACCCATCCTTCTCCGACAGAGCGGGGGTGGTTGCCGAATCCGGGTCTACGCAGTGAGAGGTGGGGTGCCGATAGCGGGGCCGTCATGATGTCTACTTTGCGCACATAATCCAACCGACCCCAAGGCCCAAAATTCATACGGTGCTACCCTGAACCATCTTTGCCTGCCGATTAGGAGAACGGGTGGCAGCCCTCAGACTGTAGCCACTATACACTACAAAGTGGGAAATTTGACGGAATTCGCCCAATGGCAATCCTCGAAAGGGCCTTCCTCTCAAACGTGTCTCGAGTGCCGCTCCAGTCTCTACTATTGGCTTGGAACCAAGTCTCCAAGAAAAGCTTTCAAATTGCGATGTCGGACAACAGACCAGTATCAAGCCGATTTGTGGACTCGGCTGATGATGAAACCACCTCCAAGAAAATATGATTGGATATTCTCGGACTGTGGTGAACAATTGTGTTCGTCTCCTTCGCTAGTCACGGCGTGGTTTGCTATTTTGGACGCGTAGATCGTGACGCTAAGAAGGGACGGACCAAGCCTTGCGGTGATCTTACATGACCCGCAGTGCCACATCACAATTTAGTTTAGAACATGGTAAGTATCCAGTTTTGCCGGGGCAGGTGGCCTTGGCCATACGGTCAGTATGTATGATAGCGTTCCTTGAATCTATGTGGTTTAAGTGACACAATGGAGAACTTTGAACGTGGTCACTTCCACTGCTACCATACTATCGGCTACGATGAATGAATTGAACATTAGAGTGATGGTCGTGCGTCTTTTGAGAGAGGCGGAGCCGACAACACTTGTGGGTTGTTTTCCCTCCATAGTGTCTGCTGTCTTGGTAACGCGAGGCTAACAGATATCTTTAGGGCATTACGCGGATACTAGGATCATCGAGGATGCGGCGTTCCCCGAAGGATGGCGAAGGAGCAACCAGTACGGAGTATAGAGTGCGAGCTCGGCCGGGTCAAAATTCAGCAGCACGAGCCTCTCCCACGGGGTCTGGAATGTATTTAGGAGAAGATCATCAGAAAATCCTCCCGAGAAGCTCCCGAAGAGAGTAAACCAGAGTAGAGAAAATGAAGAACCGGTTGAGCTACTTATTAATGTTTAGAAACGGCTAGGGCGAGGGCTACGACAGGGAGTCAGGAGGATAGCGAAACAAAACAAGTCAAAATACCGTTCATAGAGGGGTACATTGACTAATTTATTTTGTTTCAATTGCATTCTATCGCATGTACTCATGCTTTAAGGCTCCAGCGTTTGAACCGCAGATAATCATTTCTAACTTAGACTTCAATACATTTAAGTCGTAAACATATATCTTGCATTTGCCGCCGTTTCAAGTGCCTGTATAATGATTAATGCTAGGGTTCAGATCTCATTGAGCATAGTTTTACACCAAGCAGGCAAGGTCACTAGATTCTTTGATCGATTTTCGAATCGTTGAACCTTTACTCTCTTTAAGCTTCTACCCTTGGTGAATTCTCAAGCTCCATAGTTAATATGTGTTCTATGAATATTCAGCGAGATATCCAGGTTAAGATGGGATATCTCACTCTTATGACAGGTTACTCAATCTCTGAGCCTTTCGCCCATCGAGCCTTCTTTTGACACACAGCTGCACATCGCCAGTATCCGGTGCCATATTACTATGGACAAAATGTCATCGGAAAAAATCAAGACCATGGGTTTAGCTAGACAAGTCTCGGGTCAAGGATTCAGTGGCCACCATAAGATATGTGGCTTCGGCACGCCGCGGGCCTGTCCGTTCTTATTCCATTCCTTTATACCATTCTCTATATTCCGGCGCACCAAGATGACCCTCATAATACATTCAGACTCCGGAACATAGCAAAGGAATCTTCCCTTGCTGAGTTGTGCTTATATAGGCTAACATGCAGGCTCGTAACTAACCATGATAGCCCAAACCCAGACACATCAGGGGTTCAATAAGCCTTTGGCAGCAAGAAGTTAATAGTATATTTAATCTGTTTCCTAGCCAGTTTGCTGGACAAGGAGTGACCAGCGAAAGTTTAGGAAGCTACATGTGCTGCTGTCATCCATAGACCAGATGATTTGTCGAACCAATTCCATCATGAGGTATATCGAGATACCAGGACTAAGTTCATTAGTTTTGGGAGTCGTTGACAGCCATTAGTTCTTATTGATTAGTAGTTTTATAACGAGAAAGGTCTAAAACGTGAGCTGGGCGCATTTCGCCACGATCTTCACAGTGACGCAACGACCTCCAATGACAAAAGATGACATAGGATGCCGCAGAAAGGAAAGAGGAAACCCCCCACACGTGAATATTAGATCATGTGCTGTATATTGCCTCTTGACCCTCTGAAGAAGCATAGGGATATGCCCACTCTACAGGCCAGTTCACTATGCTCAGTCAAGAAGCGGGGTATAAATTATAACGCATCCATATAGATGGGTAAAGCATCTATTGGAGTATTTCCGTGGATTTAGCTCCCCCATCCAATTATGAAGTTATAGATTTGGTGACACCATCATAATACTCCTGGAATCCCTACAGCCATATTTGAGGCCTCCTCTCTCTGGTTTAGATATTCAATCACCATGAGACTGATAAAAATGGAGATCTAATTATTCAGCTGCGTGGCAAGAGCCTTGAAGATGCCAATGCCAACGTTGCCAAGCGCAAAGAAAGTGTCGAGGATGCCGTTGAGAAGCCTGTGATCTACGAACCAGTCGAAATAACGAGCTACGAGTTACATCGAAGGTCATCATGCTGAACTCGCCGGTTTTCAAAGTAATGCTTGGCGGAAAGTCCAAATAGGCTTCCTAACTTGCCAGGAATACGGGGTTCGTGGACCCATACAGCATCTACCTCCCTGTCGATGATGTCGAAGCCATGGTAGATTCTTCGCAATATCTACCTTGATGAGAGTCCAGAACTATCATTCCTTTCTAAACTGGCTTTTGCCAGTGACAAGTATGAATGCACTCAAGCCGTAAAGTACTGTGGGGTATTATGGGTTAGAGAATGGCTCCAGCCAGAATTACAACGAAAAGATGCCTTCAATGATTGATCTTTGCCGCCTATTGATGTTCTCGGATGCAATCGACCTCTTCCTCTATTTCTCAGAGGTATTCTGAAGGCTCTTGCTGCATCATCAAGGCCCTTTTTTGTCGACTTCGGACCAAGTAAAGATACTTGCACACCATCCTTTTCTTAGACATGATGTCATCCGTAAGCCTAGGCTCAAGTTTCCATGTTTGATTCAAAACTGAGTCAGGAAGGCTGTCTGGAAAGAAAACGACACGAATGCTGCAACGCTCTATATGAAGGCCCCATCGACCCATGGACTAAGGACATCTCGAGACTCTTCGAAAGTCCAAAATTCTGCCCAAGGATATCGACCTTGCAACGTGCAAGTTTTACAGTCTTCTGCAAAAGGCGGCTGACCCTCCCCAAACCATAACGGAGGGGTATCCGTGCTTAAATAGGATGGGAGGCTGCAACTGTCATTCAACAACGAAAACACCCACCAGAACTTGTCGCAGGGAGTTAAGAATGCAGGAAACATAATAATTGAGAAGAGAAGAATTTTCAACTGGCATGAGTGTCTATTTTAAGAGCAAAGATATGTCTGGAAAACAATACGATGCCGTTTACCTCATCTCCGAGTCTGTTAGGGACAGGGTGATTTCACGACGCCCATAAGCGAAGCTGGTATTCAAACACTTTTCTACGTAAACTGTAAGATTTCTGACTCGTTCACTTGTGTACATAATTGAACCTTTGAACTGAGTGTTAAGCCTTGTGATTAGCGGCCGAGTGTGTGTGTCAAATTAACAACCGCCAAAGTAAATAATTATGGCCTGAGATCAATGTTGTTCATAATTGACATTATTGAGAGGCAACGCCTGCGATCGAAGCCGTAAATTCGTTCACACAATGTTCCTAACTGATGTACTGTGTTGTCGTTTGAAATATCAGCTGCGTATCAACCCCCAGGTGACAAAAAGCATCTTTTCAGCATTGTTACACTGAACAGTCCCCTGCAACCCGAGCTTCCCGTCTTGGGCCAACCCCCCATATCTTGTCGTATAGAAGCGAATATCGTTGGTACCTATTCTCATTGGGTTGCCAGCACTGCCGGAGTCGGCATATCTTGCCGCAAAAGAGCACGATCCCGAGCTCATGACACGGGCCCAGCCGTCGGACGAGAAGTCGTTGGGTTGCAAGGTCCAGAAGCCATTCTGGTTTCCCATTGAATTGACCAGTGCCTGACAGTCCGCCGCCGAAGGAGCCGAGGCCGAAAAGTCCGTCACGGGGTCCTCCGCCTGCTCACCGCACCACTCGACTCTTCCGGACGAAAAGACAAAGCGTTTGGAGAGCCGAGCTGGCCGTGTGCCTTCCTCTCCTTGGGTGAATTGGAGCCGGTGATTTATATGTATGGTTGATTCAGTGCCGTCCGCGCCGATGAAGGTGCGCGGAACCATGTCTTGGTATGCGGCGGCTACTGTGACAAGGCATAAAATGGTAGCCCCGAGGAGTGATTTGGCGAAGACACGCATTGTGAAACGATTGCTGTCTATTGAAACAACAGAAACACAGTAAGATAGGATTGCCTCGTTTGGAGTGCGATCAATTTAGACCGGCTCTTGGTGAGAAGCTATGAGAAGGTGTTGATGATTGTGAAGTAATGTTGGTGCAGTGCAAGTCGGGGGAAGAAGGGAGGCGGTGATAGACTCGTATATAAGTAGCATCGCACGCTAGCTGTGACGATAATGGGATCACGAGAGAAGGAAGGATACGAGTCGTGCGAAAGTCCTCGTATGACGTGGTGCGGCCTGTTCATCTGTGCCATTGGGCCGCGTCGTTGTGCTGGTAATATGCCGAGGTTTGTCACAAACATGGAAAATGAAGCAATAGAAGACGAGTGATTCGCCCATAGGACGCCACGGCCCCGGAGGATGAATGAATTACTCGGCATAACAGCTTCCCTTGGTGATATCGGCCGGGGGCAGGGCTC
This sequence comes from Colletotrichum falcatum, assembly GCA_019425465.1. Taxonomy (NCBI): domain Eukaryota; kingdom Fungi; phylum Ascomycota; class Sordariomycetes; order Glomerellales; family Glomerellaceae; genus Colletotrichum; species Colletotrichum falcatum. The sequence goes on along the minus strand of SWKJ01000098.1, from coordinate 71,616 downwards.
ACGATGTTTGCGGTGTCAAAAGTCTAAGTGATGGGCCCAAATGTGATTGTGATGGGAAACGGCCGACGGAAGAGCCGGGATTGGCACAAGAAGCGCCCAGCAAGCAGGTGGCATCCCAGCGGCACATGTGCGTCGGTGCGCAAGGGCCAATCATAATGCCACGTCGACTGTTGGTCTAGTTGAGGATCTGCAACAGTCCACAGCTATGGTGACGAGTAAGAGTATCGTGCATGAGGTTTTTTGTGATTGTGTTGAACGTAGGGGGTGAGATGATGACCTGGGTTTGAGATTGCATGTTGAAGACGCGGGGAGTTTGGGAAGGCAGGGAGGGTTTGAAAGACCTTGGGGACCCTTGGCTAGCAGGCCGCATGATTGCCCGCAGCTGGGGGGGGCACGGCACGATTGAGGACGACATGCAACATTTTCTTGCTGAAGACAAAGGCTTCCATTGACGAATGGATGTTTGCGTTTGGTGGCCGACAATCACTTCGTCTTCAGCCGAGGCCCCGTCGAAGGTCTGCCATTGCCTTTTGTAAATGTGCTGGCGGCACGAGCATCCTCGAGCTGCGCCTTAGGCTTTGGGAACATGGAGCTGGCCTTTGTTATTGGTGCAAACCCGTCGCGAGCTATGTTTGCAATGTTTCTGATAAAGGATGGAGGCGCGCGCGGGGGGGGGATTATTGTGGCATTCATCACCAATGTCATTCGGATCGCGTGTCGTTTGAGCCAGGAAGGTGCGGTGCATTTGTGTGTCACGTGTCGTTCGTCCACGGTAGTAGTACCAATACTGACCTATTTCGTTGTCCGATCGGCCTGAGCCCGCTCAAGCTCGGCAAGGGCCGACGATGGAGATAAGGGTTGCAGATGTGTGGTTCTCCGCGGTGTATCCGTACGGATACCTACCTACCTACGGATACACTGCATTCTGAGTGCGAGAAGAAACAGGTAAGGAGCGAGCAAGAGGGGCATATGATTGGGGTCGGGTGGGTATGGATGGCACAGCGGGGTAATGCGGCGCAAACAAAGGTGGGCCATGTGCATTCATCCTGCCAAAGCGCCAAAGCGGTGTGGTGGTGGTATGTCTGGCCGGTTTGGTGGTCGCCGCGGAATAAGTTTGCCGATAGCGTAGGTCGTTCTGGTGTCTAGTACCTTTGCAACCACTGGAGAACCATCCCATCATCCATGGCTCCGTCGTGTCGTGTCGTGTCGTCAAATCGACTTCTGCTGACACACTCCATCTTGGGCCCCATCGCGCATTGATGCTGCTCCGATCCCTGTGGGCGATTGCGGAATGGCAATCCTTGCACGGAGAAAAAACACCCTCGCCGACTGCTTTGCTCCATCTGCCAATCCGCCCCGTCGCCTCTGCGAATGCCATAATAGATCCCAACTTTCGCGATCCTTTCAAATCGACGAGTCAGCCTTGGTGTGACAAACCACACCCCCGTTCCTTTACATGGTTTAGCCCCGGGCGCTGTTGCAGCAAACTGATAGCGGCATAACCCTAAAATCCATTCTATCACCGCTCTTTTTATCCTGACACGGTCTCTCTCTCTCTCTCTCACTGTTCCGTCACTAACCGTCGCATCTGCCCCTTCTACCCCGTCGCCAACTTGTGCGACTTCAACTTGGCACGCTTTCAGTCTCCCAAAGGAACACTAAAAAAGCAAACAAGTTTTCGTTTGTCGTCGCCGAGTCCGCTGCAACCTCCGAGGGTCCATCTCTCTCTCTCTCTCTCTCTCTCTCTTGCATACCTAGTTCCGCCCCGCCAAAGTCGCACCCGGGGGGTCTCATCCGCAACCCGCCGCATGTTTTTTCTCGGTTAGCCTGTAACGTCTTGTTGTTTGGGGTCCGACGGTACGAAAATGTCAGCAAGTCGACCTCCGCCAAGCCGCAGCCCTTCTTCGCAAACAACACATCGCCCAGCGAATCCCAGCGCCCTGCGCCAGAGCTATACAATGGGCTCTCCTATCCAGTCTCCTAGCTCTCTCGGTGGCGAGTCCGAATACCTAAGCACTCGCGAAGATGCCACTCCGCTGGCCACTCCGCTTCCCACCGACAGCGAATTTCGCGATATTCCTCGCCCTGGCCCTGGCGCTGGTCCTGTCCGACCCAATACCTTCCCGCCAAGCGAGTCGACCAGTCTTCTCCACAATGTCCTCGTCGACAACCCGCCTCCCAACAGCTATGCCCATGGCACCTTTTCCCCGCGACCCGTGAGCTTTGTCGGGAGCGACCACGCCTCGTCTTCGGCGTCCGAGATCCCCATTCTCGACCCCGTGCTGACTGCCATCACCGGCGACGACCATTGGAGGAAGCGCTTCATCAGGAGCATCAAGAGCAAAAAGATGCACACCTCGAGCACTCTGGCAGAGCAGGCCGGCTTCAAGGACAACCTCTGGATGTTAGTTTGTATTCGCTGCAGGGAAAACACGGGTTTGATGGCTAACAAATGTCTGGTTTGCAGGTATCTCTCCTACTACGTTCCCCTCCTGACGTGGCTGCCCCAATACAAGTGGTCCTACCTGAAGGGGGATCTCGTCGCGGCCTTGACTCTTGCGTCCCTTTACCTGCCAATGGCGCTCTCGCTTGCCGACAACCTGGCGCATGTTCCTCCGATCAACGGGCTGTATGCCTTCGTTTTCAACCCTTTCATATATGCCATATTCGGTAGCGCGCCGCAGATGGTTGTCGGCCCGGAAGCTGCTGGTTCTCTGTTGGTCGGGTCCGTCGTCAGGGGCAGCATCGACCAAGACCAGGGCGACGAGTACAACGCCGAGGTGCAGGCCAAGATTTGCGGAGTAGTAGCGGGCATGGCCGGTGCTACAGTCTTGATCGCTGGCCTGGCTCGGTTGGGCTTTCTTGATAGCGTTCTCAGCAAACCTTTCCTGCGAGGCTTCATCTCTGCCATTGGTTTCGTCATTGCCGTCGACCAGGCGATCCCTGAGCTCGGGCTCGTCGATTACGCGGCGGAAGCGGGCGTGGGCCACGGGAGTAGCATGGATAAGCTGGAATTCATCTTCAACTCTTTCGACCATGTCCACAAGCTCACCTTCATTGTTGCCGGAGTCAGCTTCGTGATCATGATGACGATGAGAGAACTCAAGAAACACCTCCAGCCCAAGTATCCGGGGGTCGCCTACATACCTGATCGCTTCTTTGTCGTCCTCATTTCCGCCATCCTTTCTTGGTACTTTAACTGGGAAAGCAAGGGTGTCGAGATTCTCGGGCCTGTCAAGGCGGCGTCGGGACATCTCTTTACCTTCCGCTGGCCCTTCCAGGTTTCTCACATGAAGCACATCCGAGAGGCCATGAGCACGTCCTTCCTGATTGCGCTTCTGGGCTTCTTTGAATCTTCCGTCGCAGCCAAGAGCTTGAGCGGCTCTGATGGCATTCAAGGGATCCAGCTCAGCCCCAACAGAGAGCTCGTGGCACTGGGCGCTGCCAACGTTGTCGGAGCCTGCTTCATGAGTCTGCCTGCATTTGGCGGTTATGGGAGAAGCAAGCTGAACAAGCAGACGGGTGGCAAAACGCCCATGAGCTCCATATTCCTCAGCATGATCACGCTCTTCGCCGTGTTTTTCCTGCTGCCGTACTTTGCCTACCTGCCGGCAAGTTTTTCCGTCTTGGCTGTGGTACTCATTCGCTAACACCGATCAGAAACCTGTCCTCTCATCGATGATTACGGTCGTGGCCTGGTCACTGCTCGAAGAGGCCCCTCACGACATTGCCTTCTTCTTTCAGATCCGAGGTTGGACCGAGCTGGCTCTCATGGCCATCATTTTCGTATCGACAATCTTCTACTCGCTTACCCTCGGCATGGCTATCGGCGTCGGCCTATCTCTGCTCCAGGTCATCAAACACTCGACTCGCCCCCGCATCCAGATTCTGGGCCGCATCCCCGGTACGCATCGCTTCGAGAATGCCGAGTTGAACCCAGACAGCCTGGAGTTCGTCGAGGGCTGCTTCATTGTCAAGATTCCGGAGCCATTAACCTTTGCCAACACGGGCGAGCTGAAAGCGCGCCTTCGAAGACTGGAACTGTACGGCACGAGCATGGCACATCCCGCCCTACCAAGACTGCGGGGTGAACATCACAACAAGAACGTCATCTTTGACATTCACGGCGTGACTTCACTGGACGGATCCGGCACGCAGGTGCTGCTGGAGATTGTGAGCGGATACAAGGAGCGTGGTGTCAGGGTCTTCTTCAGCCGCGGCCCTACCAACCCGCGCCATCACATCTGGAGACTCCTGAGGCAGGCGGGCATCATCGACCTGGTCGGCGGGGAGTCGCACTTCGTGTCAGATGTTCAAGAAGCGTTGAAGCTGACCGAATATGAGACCAGTGTTAACGAAGTAACGAATCCGTAAATGGAGCGAGCGCTTTATTTCCCAGACACGGGGGTTTTTTTTTTTTTCCAGAGTAGTTTGCATATGAATGGGCGTTTGGAAATCCGCATTCGAAGCGAGAAAAGGCGTCACGACTTTCACTTGGACAGCATTTCTACTGGTCTCCCGGCACCAATGTTGTATGTTTGATGAGGTTATAACGAGCGTTATGTTATGGATACGTACATAGACAGTATATAAAATGCAGCGCATTCTGATCTCTACAAGTCTAGCTAGACGTTACCAAATGCCATGAATGAATTTTGGGGTATAGTAGAGACGTAACCTCGATATGCCCTCGGGGAGAGTGACAAAAATAACGAAGCCTTGGCCAGTCAAGAATGGCGGTCATGCATATTGTTTTCCTCTCTTCCTCTGTTTTTTTCTTTTTCGTTCTGACATGTGTATTCTCCTCATACAGTCACAACGGCAACCAGACTAATATTGCTTTACACTACCTCGTTAACAAACAAACCTGCCATGCCCTGTCCCGTACCAATACACATGCTCGTGAGCAGCATCTTCTTCTTGGTCCTGCGCAGCTCGCTCAGGCCCGTGACGATCTGCCGCGTGCCGGTGGCGCCGAGGGGGTGGCCGAGGGCGACGGCGCCGCCACGGGGGTTCATCTTGGCCCAGTCGAGGGCGAGGGTGTCGCGGCAGTAGACGGCCATGCTGGAGAAGGCCTCGTTGATCTCGACGACGTCAATGTCATTGAGCGACAGGTTGTAGTGGGAGAGCAGCTTCGGGATGGCGATGGATGGGCCGATGCCCATGATGCGCGGGGCCAGGCCGGCGACGGTGGAGCCGACGTACTTGGCCAGGATGGGCTGGCCGAGCTTGATGGCCGTCGAGCGCTTCATGAGAAGGACAGCGGCGGCTTTTCAAGTTGAGATTGATTAGCACAGGTAGATTAGATTAAAAAGAGATGCAAGAAAAAGAGCTGAAAAGGAGAAGAAAACAAAAGGCCACACTGGGAGGGGAGGGGGGGTGTGAACTCACCTCCGTCAGTGACCTGACTGGCGTTGCCTCCGGTGGTGGTGGGGCCCCACTGGGGGAAGGCGACGCGGATCTTGGCCAGGCTCTCGGGGGTCGTGCCGGATCGGATGCCCTCGTCCTTGGTGAGGGTGACCTCCTTGGCCTCGCCGTCAGGGCCGATGACCTTGGTCTTGATGGGCACGATCTCATCGTCAAACCAGCCGGCGTTCTGAGCCCTCTCGGCGCGCTGGAAGCTCTCGGCGGCGTACTTGTCAAGCTCTTCGCGGCTGAGGCCAAAGTCGCGCGAGACGTTCTCCGAGGTCCAGCCCATGGGCTGCATGCAGTCGGTGGCCTCCTGGCTCTGCGAGGTGACGGCCTCGTCAAAGGGCTTGTCGAGGGCGTCGCCACCGACGGACATCTGCTCGGCGCCGAGGGCGATGCCGACCTCGATGTCGCCGGCGCTGATGGCATTGGCAATGTCGGCCGTGGCCATGAGGCCGGACGAGCAGAAGCGGTTCAGCGAGTAGGCGCCGGCGGTGTTGGGAAAGCCCGCGGCTAGGGCGGCGGCGCGGAGCTTATATGCGGCTTTGCTATCCGAGACCTGGCAATCGGGAGGGAAAAGGGTCAGATCAATTGCTGCGGGTATATCTTTGGGGGAAGCCGTCGCGAGTGAGCCGAGACACGTACATTGCCCATGCAAATATCCTCAACCACGGCAGGGTCGATCTTGGATCGCTCGCGGACCTCCTTGAGGAGGGCGTAGATCATGTACTCGAGGGTCGTGTCCTTGAAGCCACCCTTCTTGGCCTTGGCCAGAGGCGTGCGGATGGCTAATGTGATGACGATATCATCGGGGTTCTTGGATTGGCTGTACGGAGGCGAAAATGTCAGTCGCCGGTTGAGCAGCAAGGGGGGGGAGACAGCGACAATCACATGCGCGGACGGACGGGCGGACGTACATCTGGTTGATGGCGCTACCTGGGGCCAGGTGCTTCACGATGGAGCCAATTCTTTCGAGGGCCATGATGTCTGATGGGGGGGGGGGGAGAAGGGTATAACTGTGGTCGGAGAAGTAAGGGGGAGGAAAGGAGCAGCAGAGTTAAGATGAGTTTTCAAAAGTTACTGTCTCTGGCCATGGACGAAGGGAGGGCGGGGGAAGGTGTCATAAAGTAGACAGCGTGCTCCATGGCGGCTTAAGCTGCCGGCAATCAATCGTGTGTCGGGCTGCTCGGGTGTTTCCCCAGGCATGTCCCCCCCAGCCCAGACCAGCGGCTGTGGGGGAAATACAAATGGACCGAGGCATCTCGGTCACGGAGTCGGACCAGTAACGTTTCAGCGCGCTGAGTCTGGGGTACAGTGGCGCGCACGAGCCGTTATCCTGTGTTAGAGGTTGGCCCGTCCAAGGCCCTGCTCACTAACAGCCACCATCAATCCGTCAAAGGTGTTCTCTCCTTTTCTTAAAAAAGAAATCGGAAAAAAGGTGCTCTTACGACGGCCAGTCTTCGTCATCAACTTCCAGCCCTGCGGAGTTGATAAATCTCATAGCACTCTTGTCAGGGGGAAAAGCAAATGGAAAAGAAGGAGAAGAAAAAGAAAAGTCCTCGATCGGAATGACACACGAGCGCGGTTCTGAGAGTCCAACCGGTCGCCGTGCTGTAAGCTTCGGTCAACATGCCGACGTTAGCCCGAGGGTAAATTCAAAGCATGGATAGCATAGCCGGGAATGGCACAGAAAAAATGGACGCCATTTGCGTTCGTTTGTATTCATATCCACGGAGCCCGAAATATACCGTCTTGACCCGTTTCCAATTCGGGGAGTGTGAGCTACAAGTGCCCATCATCCATATACACCCATTTTGCCCCCCGTTCTCTTACTCCGGTTCGACAAAGAAAGACATTAGAAGTGTATAGCTCATGTCGCGAAACCGTCTCTATATCCAATCCGTCTATACGGCAGATGATCAGTCGATGCCGGTACTGTTTTCTACTTTTATGTCGTAATGAAGAACCCAACTCCTTTCCGAGCGCCTAATATGCATGTACGCTGCTCATGAGGTAACGGTAAACGCAACACCGGCAATGGTCACGACCAGCGCAGCAAGCATCGGCGCGCTGCCTCGCACGGCAGCACTCTTGTCGCCAGACTGGGGATTGACGCCGGTAGCGCTCATGCCCATGTACCATGCGCCAATGTCGGTAAGCTTGCCGTCGTTGTTGAGGAAAGCGGCGTTGGGGCCGACGTTGCTCGTCTCGGAACGGAAGGCGCCAAAGTAGGAATACCGCTCAATATAATCGATGCGATCAAAGTAGTCTGCGCTCATGTTGTAGAACTCCTGGGTGGCGGCAAGATCCTGGTTGGCGTAGGCGTACTCGGTGATCCAGATCTTGGTGTCGGGGAAACTGCAGCATTTGTCAGCGCCGTGGGAAGTAAGACAGGCTATCAAGAGTCGTAGGAGGACACATACTTGGCAACACGCTCGCCGATATGGCTGGCAAGACCGGCAAAGTTGTCGTACCAATGAACCGGGAGGAAGTCGTAGGTGCAGTTCTTCTTGTCACCGCCCTCGCTGATAATCTCAGAACAGTTGCCCAGGAACTGCTTCAGCCATGGCAGTCCGCCGGGGGCGCCGGTGCAGGCAGGCAGGCCGAGCTTGACGCCGAGGTCCTGGAGAGGGATGAAGTTGGCGACCCAGGCTTTGGCTGCGATGGCGGGAGCGACGTTGCTGCCGCCGTACTGAGAGGGGCCATCGGGTTCGTTGAAGCCAAGGACGTGAGTAATGTTGATGCCCTTGTCATTGATCAAGCTCTTGACGCTCCTGAGGAATGAAGTGTCTTCGGGGTTAGACGAGACACCCCACATCATGGGCACGAACTCGAACTCATCCTGGGGTATTGACGAGAAGGCCGGGCTGGGGATCTCCTGGTAGTTGTAGTACCATGTCAGGTCGGAGCCCTGCTGCACCCAGACCTTGTTGTCCTGGGGCCATTTGGGATTGGGAGTGAAGACGAGACCGCGTTTCGAGGACGAAGTCGCTGCCACGAGGGGCACAAGTGCGAAGAGGAATGTGGGGATCATGATGGGAGGCTGCGGTGGGTGAGACGGGGTTCGGAAACTGGGGACGGCTGGATCGGCTCGGGTAGACTGGGGAAATTAATCACAGAGACGCCTCGAGTTGGTCCACAGCTGCAACCGGGACGCCGAGACTCGTGGGTGTGAGCTCGGAGACTGCGAGATTGTCGACGCGATTGCCAATTGAACGAGTGTGGGCAGTGCTTGAAGGTCGGGATGCTTCACGGTCGAGACACGGCGGGCGGAAACGAGCAATGGAAGCGAGAATAACAGGATAAGGGTCCTTAAAGGAAGACGGACAACAAGCAAGCAAGCAAGCGAGTGTGAAAATGCGAAAGGCAGGCAAACGGAGCAATAAATCGAACGGAACGCAGGCAAAAGAGGCGTGAGCGGGAGAGGAAACGGGATGAGCGGATGGGCGTCTTTGTTTCAGTGTTTTGCAGGCCTGGAGCCAAGTCCCAAGCTCCAAGCCCAAGTTCCAATGGGAATAGTGAGTGGTGATGCAGGTAAGATAGCAGATAGATACCTACCTACCTACCTAGGTAGGTAGATGGGTAGGCAGGCAGATACAACCTAGTGTGGACGGAGTCCTTTGTAGTTAGTTGTGCCAATTTGGGCGGGAAGAGGGGCCGAATACATCCCATCCCCATGTCCCATGCCGCCGGGACAGGCGTCGAACAAATATTGGAAATGGCGTTGGCGTTCAGGTTGGCGTTCAGGTTGGCGTCTGGGCGCTAGGACTGGCGTGGTACTGGTTCTTTTTTCTTCTTTCTGCGCATCAGTACGGGTAGCGCCTCTGCGAAAACAGCGACGGCCGGCTGGGGACAGGACTCGAGGAGGTCATCAGCTCAGCTCGGCAAAGTATTGAAATCCATACGAGAAAGAAGCGTTTGTGTACTGTACAGATATGGGACTCTGTAGGTAGATAATACCACCCCACTCTCTCGCAGATGCGCCCGGGCTCGGCTAGGCGAAGATTCCCTTTATCCGTCCGTCTTGGCAGCCAAGGCAACACTCGCTCTTTCCTTGGCCAGTGAGGGCGAAATGCGTTCCGCAAAGAGCCCTCATCACCCCTGGACACACATCGATGCTCGGCGTCTCCCTTATCAGAAGATTACTATTTAGGTACGGTACGCGGAGCACCTGAGTGGATGGTTGTTTAGCGTGCCTGGTGGAACAGTCAATGAGCAAGGGGATGGATGATGGATGGATGACGGCCTCGCGAACAAGACCGAACTGGGCCGGGGAAGAGCCGGAGCAGAGCAGAATAGCGTCCTGCAAGCAGGAATGATGCATGGCAAAAACAAAATACGGACACCGTGAAAGGGGACCCTGAGTGTGTCCTGTCCTGTCCTTTGCCTCGTGGGAGATACGATGCGACGTGGGTCCCGAAAGAATTCTCCTGCGCCACTCATCAAACGAAACAGCCACCACCGCCCTGGTAACATGGCTTTAACTCGATCGGGCCTGGTCTTCCCTTGCCTGCCCGTATCCGGCCCCTTCCCTCTGTGGCGAGTTCGTCATCCTCCCTCTGTTCCTGACTATTAAAACATCAAACACCTGCGCCAGGGACGTGCAGGCAAGCCCTCCGCCTCGGAATGCAAGGTTCGTCCCAACACTTCGGGCCGGCATGCATACCTACCTACCTATCAAAGAGCCTACATGGGCCGCTCCAACTTCTCCCTATTCATACCGGTCATGGGAAGATGTGTTGCTGATACGATATAACCCTGTAGAAGAGCTTGCAGGTTGGCCTAGCCTAGGTAGTCAGCAAGCATTATTACCAACTCGTATATCAAACCCTTTTTCTGTCCAGTGATCCCGAATCCCCAATGATCCCCAGGCCTGTGAGCTTCTCGAAAACTAGACAGTCTTGTTCAAGAGCCCAACTCAAGAAGACACTCAAAGTCCATTGTCTATTCAGATGAGGCAGATTAGCCCCCCCCCACGGCTTCACGGACGGGCTCCCCACCGTTTGCAAACATTATCGCAGAAATGATGGCGAATACGATGGGTCAACGGTACAATCAACAGATACCATGCGGGTCTCCTGATGAGCATACCACTGATTACACGCCGCCTGGAACGGCCGCTCAGGCACTCTTGTCCTTCGGCGCTGAGAGAACCGCGCTCGTTGCCGACGGTCATTTCTTCCCATATTGGACCAATTGACATCCAGTCCTGCACAAGGTTCCAACCGAGGCTAAGCATACACCCGCCTTGCAAAAAAAAGTGCACACCTTAGCATACTAAGACAGAGGGCTAACAACACCAAGGTGTACTCAGCATCTACACATACCTAATACAGAAGAAAATTAACCATTTAGAAGCATAAAAGGTCTGTAGTTAAATTGAATTAACTTCCAGAAGAATTTCTATTGAGCTGATGCCTACATAATTGCTGTAAAGTAGGTGAACTGATGGCCTCTCTGTTAGTAGGCTTCATAGTGTGCACTTTTTTTTGCAAGGCGGGTGGCATAGAAAAGTAACGTCTGAAAAGCTGATGGCACCGTCCATTCTTCTTTTGGGAGTCGGGACTGCATGCAAGCTCAATGTCGCTGAAAATATGGGAACATACGCGAGAAGGCAAGCTCGGAAGAGTACCCACTACTCCATATTGGAAAGCCCGATATCGACGCAAAAAAAAAAAAAAAAACATTGGCCGACGATCTTATTCTCGAGGTCGCACAATGGGCAATCTTGAGGTTGGAGACTGGCATTGCTTACTAGAGAAGCTCATCACCGCGTCAGGTCACTTAGGACCATGGTGTATCGCTTGATCCACTGGATGGTCGACTGCAACTGACACGCCTAAAACAAAGGCTGTACCGGTTGGGACCTGGGCTTCCATACACGATGGTTCCCTGAGTTTTGCATCCAACATGTTGCCAACCAATGACTGCGGCATTGAGTCCACAGGACCAAAGCCAGTTTTCCTTCTCGGCCGTGACTTTGGCCCCAAGATCCATAACGGATGGACCTTTTCAAAAAGACCGCCCGAGAAACCCGGTTACGCATCGAGAGTGCGACGTCGATCCAACGCAGTTTCCTGGCTTTCAAATACGGGAACCACATGGTTGCTGACCCGCCCCAGGCCACCTGCGAGGGGGAGGTGGGAAACGCTCACACCCAAGCAATAGTTAAGAGGCGATTCATAAAAGAATGGGTACTACCCATAAGTGCTCGTCGCGATTACTTCTCAACCCCCTTTTCTATGGATGAGCCAAGTCCGCAACCCCAGACGCCAACGGCCGTTCCTGTAGCACCGAAGCGGTATGCTGCAGCACCTATCCTCAGCGTCCGGAGCTACACAGCCGAACTGTTCCGTGGCCCTCTTCCCCTTCATTGTTAGCCTCCGTCTGCTGACTGACAATGCACCCCGTTCGTGGCCTCGCTGATGGCGAAGAAGTCTTCAAATCACTGTCACCAGGAGCACCGGTGTCTTCCCAGATGGCTGTGGTGTGCGGATGGGGAGTGAGAATGCAGATACTCGGCTTCGACGCGGGCGGTCGCGGGACCCGGGCCGTGTCGATCCACGCCACCGGGTCGCTCGAGATGTTCAGAGTCCTCATTCTGATGTGGTCCGGCATACGCCCATCGATGATCCCGGAAGCACCGGCGGCGGATCGATATGCGAAGGCCGGCTGCTTGGCTAACCATTAGATCTTTCAATTGTCGCCCGTCTCTCAAAGGCTCTGTTCGGGGTAACCAGCTTGACGTTCTTCCCTGTTCGATGCTTTGGCTTCTGTCCCTTCATGTCATTCCGCTCATCGTCGGTCAGTCCCATCTCTTTGAACTCGGTCACTTGGGGCGGTTGGACCCAGGCCGCAACTTATGTGCGTTCAAAAAGACTCGAGCCAGTGCTTTGAAAGCCTCGCATTCCGGCTCTGCTTCCGCTGAGCTACCTGGCTGTGGACGACCCTGAGAATCCACTTTAGCCACTCGAGGCTTTCCCCGTCGACGTTCTTCTCAAAGTTGACTATGCTGAGCACCACGAGGAATCCCCTGATCGATCATGTTTATCAAAAACGTTCAATCTTGCTGGGTCTCCGAGGTCCTCTCCGGACGGCCGAGGGATTGCAGCGTTTGGCTCAATAAGCCGGTCGGCAAGATAGCATCGAAGTCTCCGGTAGTCATTTCTTGGACCCCGTGCGATGTGTGGCGGCTCTGCTGACCGACCCGGGTCTGCTGAGTCGTTCTCGGTATCATGATGCAGTACATCGTGTCGTGGTCCACCAAGGCCATATTTTCGATAGCCCACCCAAGCCACAATGCTTCTCCTAGAGTCTTTCGCCTTTGGCTCCATCACCTTTCTGGCCCCGGGCCGTCGCCGCAGGAGCCTCGCTACCTCTGTCGAGACGGCCGCATCTGTTCCTCAGTCAACCCCCCTCTAATCATAACCACGGAACCCCCGCCGCTTGATGAGGAAGACGTGGCCCCAGGAGGAGGGGGGAGAAGGACAGCGTGTTGGTGAAGGAGGGCGACAGAGAAACCCGCCATGGCCTTTGGCCCGCTCGCCCAAGTGCAAAGGGTGGATGGTTGGAAGCGGCATGGTTGCTGTGAAGGAATGTTGTGTTGATAGAGTTGTCGTCCCGGCATTTCGTGCTGCTACACAAATACATCTCGCTTCTGTGCTTCCTTCATATCAGTGCGACCCATGATTCCACCGCAAACTACAGACAGCTCCGTGTTGTTGTACCATGTCAAGACATGGCAATCACATTGGATTGATCACCTCAACTTGGGGTTGGCGACGTCAAAGTTGCAGACACATCACCAAGGCAACTGAGGAGCAACAAGATTAAAAATGTTGAAGGGATTATGATTATCAGGAGACTATCCCATATGTAACATACCGAAAACCCAGTTGATCCCCCAAAGCCAGTCCCGAAAAAAAGCAAAACGAAGGGTATAATGCTATGTGCAGCCCACCATGTTCTTATTGTGTGTTCCCGTGTATCCGATTCCCAGCCAAATCCTGGTCCCTCGCCGTGCCGTCCCGCCGGTATCCTGTACAATGGCCCCCGTGCATCCGTGCAAGCCCTCCGTAGCAGGGTCCGAGCCGATCCGCCGTCCCCCAAACCTGTTACTGATTCTTCCCGTTCTATGGCCTGTCCCGTCCATCCCCGCCACGCCTGTAGAAATAGAATAAATGCCGTTGTATGAAATGTATCAGAGAAAAAAAAATGAGAGCGAGAGAGAAATAGGGGTGTGTAGATCGCGGTGTGAGTTGTGCTTGCAATGTGTGATGCTGTGAGGGAAAGGGTGAGGGAGAAGATTGGGTGGCTCAGTGCAGTGCAGTACGAGCAGATGAAGAGATAGGCAATTGTAGGGTTTGCAAGATTGCCGAGGCGCAGTGTCGATAAGCGATGAAGGACAAGTCGGAAGGTGATGGCTAGGTTGCTTAGCGGTACGCCGAGGGTGTTTGGTCGTATTGAGTGATCGTATCCAGAGTGGCCGAGCCTTTCGTAGGGTGGTAGCGAGCAATTGCGTTTGAGGGAAATGATGCGCAAGAATGGAACCGAGTCTATCATCAAATAGGCTAAACAGAAACGTCGGTGTACCTATCCATCAGCAGGAAGCCCTTACGGCAGCCAGTTTTGAATCAAGCTGAAGAGGGGTTCCGAGCGAGGAAGGACTATGGTGTGGAATATTGTCGACAGCCGATACGACGACGACGACGACGACGACGACGATGACAAGGCAGTCGCGGCCCATGGCGGTACGCACCGCTAGCAACGTTATTATCTGAGGGTGCATCAGCCCGCGCCCCCCCACCCCCGGTTTGCCGATCTCGGGGTCGAGAACGCCCGCGCAAAGGTGCGAGTTGGAGGGTTGGAACGGCTACGTGGAAACTAGGTCAGCCGCGCCACCCGCGTTCGTAAGGCGACTCTGTTGCCGAGACAGGCCTTGACTGCACGTTGAAGGGGGTGAGGGGCTTTCGGCCTTGGCTCAGGAAATCGACTTCCTGGCCAAGCCGCCTCTTTCACATCTCGTTTCCGTAGGGTACAGCCCGTGTTCTCGTTTGGGATGGCAGATGGACAGTGCGGTGAAGCGAGGAGCCATGTGAATGGTTCGGGTAAGCCCTTGGGACCCATGTATGGAACACGGGAACGCCAATGCACGACCGAAGAAGCCAGGCGGGAAAGCAAGCGAGTGGTCGGGAAGTGATTCGAGTACAGAGGCTGGCAGGCACTGGAGATGCTAAAGCGGCATGCGGTGCTGGTGCCATTGGAGCAGGCGGATAAGGCGCCGCGTCGTTGGATGGCTTCCCGACGCAGATGATGTACGTCATGCACGCCGGACGGGTGCTGGGCTCCCCCTCCGAGAGACGATCACCAGATACACCCCCAACCCATGATGCATACAGAGCATGCAGCCAATGAGGGGCAGCATTGAAGCTCGGGACTCTCATCCGTTATCGAGGCGTACACGAACGGGGTGCTGTCGCGATAGACTCAGTCACACTGCCGTCCTGTTTGGCCAGGAGAATCAACTCCGAGCATCGCCCCCCACCCACCCTCTCCAGTATCGCCATCTGTCGCGACGGTATATGGTGAATGACGCCGTAAGGTTCATCCTAGCAAGACGGAGGGATATTGAAGCTTCCCCGCCCCTAAAAACAGAAAACTGCATAGTAGGCGATGATGCGTCGGAGAAAGTGTCTCGTCCTTCCATATCGATGCCGGGAAGTGGAGCAGGCGGTGCGGGCGGGCGAAAGTGGGACTCCAATGATTCGCCGACTCCATCTAAATCGGGAAAGGTGGATTCCACCATGCTGGCGCCTATTGGCCTGCGCCACAGCAGCTGACAACTCCCTCCAGTCACCCCACCCATCCACACCGGGGACGACGAGAGTGACTGACTGACTTGACAGGGAAAGGGACTGAAGGAGGGAGAAAAGAGGTGTGGGTGTGTGAGTGAGTGAATGATAGAGAGTGAGTGAGAGAGTGTGTGCGTCTGTGTGTCTGACATGGAAAGGTGGAGGGGAACTTCCGTGGACCCCTACACCCTCCCCCTCTCGCACTCAACTCCAGCATCCCCAACCAAATCAACGACGTGCGATTTGGACGCCCACAAGCAACTTCTCTTGATGCCTCCCTCTGTTTGTCGTTTGCATCCCGTACTTGGTTCCTCCTCTTGATCCCATGGCCTCGTTCACGCGCTTGCCTGATGTCTCCCTGGCTACTCACCCCCCTGTACCCCTGGCAGTAGTAGTGACTCATGCCCGTCATCCTTACCACGACTTGTTGCTAGGCTTATCACGCTTGCGCCTCACAAGACATGAAAGCCCATCGGTCACGCTTGGTTTCCGAGCCGCCGCTGACCTGGCCCACAACCATGCCGCCCTTCCCTCACTCCCGCCTGCAGGCCTCACGGCTTCATGCGCGTTGCGCCCCGTCCCCATACCCGTCACCACCATACACTTGGTGGTTAGGGGCATGGTGTGTAGTCATGGGCTGGTACTGCTCGGCGTATGTCGTCGGCGCGTGCATCGCCGGTATCGTAGGATCCCATCGTCCAGGGGCCATGGAAGGTGCGTGATGGTTGCCAAGTGATGTGTGCAGTCCGCTACCGTACGAGTGCGCCGTCATCGACCGGTTGTCGTAGCCCGTCACTGCGGGCAAAGGTGCGTTGAGCCGAAGTCCAGATAGTCGGGGGGACACTGCTGTGAGTGCTGGCGAAAGGTTGCGAGGGCCTGGCCCCGTCGAGTACGCTGGCCAGCTGTGCGTGCTACCGCTGATTGATCTCGGAGACGTCAGGCCCTCTTGGTGCACTTGCGAGGGGACACCATACGCGCCCACATGGTCCGGTGCGACATTCGGTGCTGGAGGTGTCGGAAGTGGCGGGGGGTATGCGCTGACGGGGGTTGGTGTCAAGAGGTGCGATGCCGGCAATGTCGAAGAGGGACTGGCGCTGTATTTGCCAATAATCTTCTTGAGTGCCGACTCGAGTATCTTCCATGGGAACACCTTGACATCCTTCTCAATGTTTCTCGGCTTCGGGTTCGGAAATGCCATGATGATCTTGAAGAATTCCTCCGAGTCCGCCTTGGCCTTGCTGACTGTCAACGGGCGGAAACCCTCGAGGTTGCGCCGAATGCGGTTCTTCTCCTCCACTGTGAACCTGGCCGGAGCAACGACGAGTTGTTCGAGCAGGTAGATGGTGTCCACCGACGTTACGTAGCATTCGTTCTTCTCGGCCCACCAGATGCAGCTGATGCAGATGCTGTTGGGTGGCCGCTCGTTGACGTTGACCGATCGGAAGCTTGTCGTCAGTGTTGATCCCGTCTGTTTCTTGTTGAACATGACGATGCGTCTGCGGTTGGACCATTCCTCCGGTGTCCAGTCCACTGCCATGGAGTCGAGCTTCCCCTGTATCTTCAGGACGGCCTTGTTGGAGTAAGAGCCCCAATGGTTGTACCCCGATTGTTGTCCTCCGCCGGGTGAGCTGGGAATCGAGCTGGTCCGAACGAGCTGAGGGGTTGTCGCAGACGGCATGGGCAGCGGCGTCAAACTCGGGCGAGATATCTGCGTGTGTGTGATGGGAGGGCCAGGTGTTCTTCCGTACGCTTGCCAGCCGGCCATGGGTGGTCGCAGCGGCGGCGGCACCGCGCGTGAATAGTGTTGCTCTCCAAAGGAGTTTGTTCGATAGGCGCTCAGCATGTTGTTGCCGTTGTTGTGATCTTGTGAAAAGTTGCTTCCATAGGGGGTCGATGTCGGTTGCTGCGGAGCTGTTGCGAAGTCATACGTATTTGTACTGGCCTCGTTTCCGAGCTGAGTGCTTGCTGACCTGGGGGACTGATGTTGTTGCTCAGGTGACTTGGACACCTTCCTCGTGATGTCGTCTGAGCTAGCACCTGGGCCTGCTTCGTGATATACAAACTGCCCTGCCGCCGTCCTCGAGACTTCTTCGCCACTCTCGGTTTCAATCAGGAGCGTAACTGGCACGTTCTCACTGTTGCAGCTGGTGACCCCAAATGGCGGCGCCTCGGCCGAGATGGTCAGCATGTAGCCGTTGCTGTCCTGCAGGTCCTTGATGGTATGCCCCGATACCTTCTGCACGCCGAAGACGAGAGAAAAGTACGTCGCCATGCTGAGGAGATCGTACGGCGACGAAACCTTGACCATCACCTTTGTGCCAGCCATTCCGGAGCTTGGTAGACATGACACAACCGACGGGCCTACGCCAACAGGCATGTACGAGCCAACCGCGCTGTTGGCTGCGAATGCATCCTGGTTCATTTGGGCTGCGGTGAGCTGAGCCGCGCCGCCGTGCTGGGCGGGGTAACTTTGCGAGCCATACTGCTGGTAGGCAGCTTCCTGATACCCACGGGAGGCATCATACCCTATAAACAAGCACGAGAGGCGTTAGTCAGGAGCCCCAGAGCATTTCTGCAGGTTTCTTCCAGCGGGAAAAGCGTTGAAGAAGCCTTTTAGACACCCGTGAGAGCAGTAGAACCTACCGTGGATTGGGCCAGCCTGTTGCTTCCCGTAGTGGGACATGGGGAGGAGACCACCTGGGGGGGAGTCACCCCGAAGGTCTCCGTTTGCCCTCGCAACTGCCTCTTCGTACTTGAGAGTCACCGTCTCGGGCGAGTCGAGGCCTTCTTCGCCGATGATGATTGGCCTCTGTGGATGGAAGTCGGGCTGTTTTTTTCGGTGAGGCACAACAAGTTAGCCTTACTGCACTCTTTGAACCGACACGGGCCGGACACTCTAGTGATGCTTCCAACTGCGTCTCGGACGTGGCTCAGTTCCACGCTGTCAAGAGGATTTGACTCACCTCGAAATGCTTGTAGGAAGCACACTCAAACTTCGCAGCAGACATTCAAGCTGTAGAGAAGGGTGCACTTGGGAAAGGATGTCTGGTTTGGTGTCGGGAAAATGCAAACCACTGTTTCGGGAGCGGTGTTGCAACGACAGGAGGAGAAACTATAGCCTTGTGGGACCGTCGAGGGACAAAGGGAGAAAGGGAGAGATATGTCTTGTGATTACTGTGGCTAGGGGCCCGGTCCGGTGTTATCGAGCGGGCCAAGGAGAAGTGCGAACCAAGGGAGGATCCCTAATAGAGGAGCGTCAGTCTCAGAAGATTCTCCCGACACGATTGCTATGAGACACCGCACTCAGATATGTGGATGGCGCTCCCGGGCTGGCTGGTGGCGCTGTGAATTTGAGATGACGGGCTCCGCTGGTTTTGCCAAACCGCCAACGCGACTGGACTCGGAATAGAGAGATGGGGAGCTGGTGGGAGATTCGGTTCGGTTGACGTTGCCAGGTCAAGAAAAGAACGATATCGGAACGAGAAAGTTGGAAGAACTAGGAAGGTTGAGATGATACCCAGGGCCAGTGATCTTAAAACCAAGACCCAATTCTTTAAGGCCAGCTTTTCGCAACAGGATTCAGATTAATGCAGCCGTCATTGGTCGCTGGGGCGCCGGCAAACCGAAATCTGAGATCAAGTTCCGGGAGGATCCCAAAATTCCAACGCGGTGGTTACCAACTGAAAGGCTTCGCACGCCTGGTCTATTCATTGGAATGGATGTCAGCCAGGGTGGACTCTTCCTCTCTCTTTGGTCGAGCGTCGGTGCTCCTTGGCAAGAATTGCTGTCTGGACGGCAAGCCGCAGCACGAACCATCATCGGCTTCCTGCTGGAGTTCGTGGTCCTGCCACCAGGCGCAAGCAGAGGAAGGGGGATCACGTACTCAACCGTTAAAGGCCGGGGTGCTCGCGAGAGCCGTGTCCAATGACGGGGCTTGGAGTTGTGGACAAACGGAACGATGCGGTTCGCGATGCCGAATGTGTGGAGCTGGACCAAGCTTCGTTTGTTTGTCGTCCTGCAGACAGATGGCGAACCTGTTCGCGCGGGGACAAGAGCAAATTAGAAACAAGCTCTAAAGGAAACAAGTCCCAAGGCTCCGTAACACTTGTGCGTTTCCTTTGGCGGACGGGAAACGGATATGCGGAGGCCTGGCAGTACCGCCAAATGTCAAGTGGTGGTTGACAGGGTGTAAGAGCGGGCTTAGAAATGGGTAGACTGCGAATGAAAGTAAAGATGGAGGGGGAGAGACGTGGACTCAGAAAGGTCAGACTCTGTCGCTGATTTTGTTGCGGGGGTGAAGGAGGTAGATGAGGAATGTTGACAAGGTATGGGCAAGTGGTGTTGCATTTCTCGCAAAGGTTTGATGGACAGATGGCGAGGCAATCGGTCGGTCTCCTTGCAGGGCCGGGTACGTGTTATGAGGGTGAAGGGAAGACAACGACGAGTCTGTGGCGACACAGAGGCTGCGGCCGGGCAGATAGATGGATCCACACGGAGGGAACAGGGACCTTGCGAAGATGGTATTGCTTTTCCTCTGCTTGCCGCACTAACAGAAAGCTCACGCACCAATAGCTCAGTACGGGGGGTCTTGACAACCCTCCCTTACAGTAGCACACCTGGTAGTTTCTTTTCGAGGTCTCTGTCTCTTTCCCTGGTCAGTGGAGGTGGTCTAGCCTACGGATGACCTTCTGGTGGAGGACGAGGCGGCCAAGGAGCGACCCAGAGCCGGGTACCATTTGTGGGTTGAAGGGGAGAGAGAGAGAGAGAGGAGGGGGTGGTAAATTGGTATCGGAGCACTCAAAGCTCAAGGTATTTGTGTATGTAGAGGGAGACTGGGAGAGGAGGGCCGGGGTAGGGATAGGGCCGCCGTTGGGATGCGTGAGTGCAGTTGTCTTATGAGCTGCAAGGTTCCATTGAACTGAAGAGAAAGGGTGGGGGAGCCGGAGCCAGTCGTCCACCAAGGTGGGCGCGTGTCTGAGTGGCTGTGGTTGTGTTGTGGGCGATGAGGATGTGCGGGAACAACTGCTTCAGCTGGCAAAGGTGGCATGCAGCCAGGGGACACGAGAGAGAGAGAGAGAGAGAAGCTTGGGGGGTGGCAAGGGCCTTGGAATAGGGCTGCCGCCGTGTTCATGTGCTGTTGCTCTGGTACCTATGCTACTCGGACACCGCGAAAGAGCTTGGCCATTCTCTCGCCAGAGACAAGACACGGGGCTGCAATGTTAAAAGGCCAAGAGAAGCAAGAGGAGAAGTCTCTCATGCAAGGAGACTGAAGGGGGAGGATAGGTAGACCGTTCGGGGGGAAGAAAGGTATGGCTGTTGCAAGAGGGAGGAGAATGACAAATGACCAGGAATACCTAGGTAAAAGTCGAGGAAGAGTGGCATGGGTCCGTACCGGGTAGGAAAAGAGAGAAAGGGCGGGATTGAGAAGAGAAAAAGGAATTATGGAGGATCCTTACTCGTCAAGATCGTCCGCGATGAGCAAAAGTGCAAAAGAAGCAGTGCCGGGGTACAAGTACGTACAGATGATGTGCGGACGTGCAGACAGATGCTCCTGGGGATAGTACATGCACCCGACTTGTTTGCATGCACAGACTGGGGATTACAGCTTGTTAGTGATTTGGATAGGTGATCCGTGTAAGTCGATCCCAGTCTACCTACCTATACGGACGCGAAAGAGCAGCGTGGGTGGTGTAGGCCTTGCCCGCTGTCGGCTTCGTCGTCGCTTGGCACACTGAATGGAATGAAGGCCTGGCAGGACGGCGGGCAAGGGAGCTTGACCTTGACCTGGGGCTTGATCGAAAGGGATGCCTGGCGGGATAGGTGAATTGGGCTGTAAAAGAGAAAGAGACTGGCGAGAGGAACGGGGAGGGGTGTATCATAAACAGGCCCTTGGGTGTGTTTCGATCAACAATGCCGGGTAGATAGGTAGGTAGGCAAGTAGGTAGGTAGGTAGGTGGGTAGGTATTCGAGCTGTGGGTGTCAATGTCTGTAAGCCTTGAGTTAGCGTGATTGGCCATAGCTCCTGTGAACAGCAGCATCGAGCCCAATGAGCGGAAAGAATGGGATGAACAAGGAGTGGGGCTGGAGTGTACGATGTACTTTGTAGACTGACTGTGGCATGTGGCCAGGATTAGGACGAACCGGGGCCACTCTAACGGCATGGAGGGGTGCGGCAGTAGTCTGTGCAATCGGGACACGCTCCAGTGTCACTGGATCTGGCCTGGATACTACCGACCGGCTGAACCCTTGCATGCGTCCGTCCGCACCCCAAAACCTTGCACAAGACCTGTCAAGCAATGTACAAGTACGAATGCCCAGGAGGGATACCCTAGCCTTGGGCGCCACATCATCTAATACCAACCCTGGGCGCTCGTGTCATTCAAGGATGGAGGGGATGTGAGGGTAGAAAGACGGAGGAAGAGAAGGGAAGAGAAAAAGAGGAGGAGGACGAGGAGGATAAAGAAGAGAAAGGGTGCTTGGGCATAGCTGTGGTATCGGACTCCATGTTATGGAGTCCACGCTGCTCCCAAGTGGCAGAAGCTGGGGAAAGGGTGCATTCCACTCCGACAGACGTGGGAACCGGCGGTTGACCAGGTCCGAGGAAGAAAAGAGGAGATCGGGAGATCCGCGCGAAGGGATGTAACATCCAAGGTAGGTATGTGGCCTTACATCTGATTCAAACCCGTGAGATCCAGTGGAGGGCGTGGGTGCATGTATTCGCTGGGGTCGAGCTGTCTTGCGCGTGCGTCTTTGAGTATTTTGGTCACTCGGCCCCTGTCTTTTCCTTCGCTTCCGGGAGGATGAGGCTGAGGAGGAAAACGACAACAACAGCGAGGGAAAAGAAGATGTGAAGTAGGTAGCCGAACGTACAATGACCACCACCGCGGTACCAGCAGGACCGGGGGAGCGATGGGATGGGCCGGTGTCGTCTGCGGCCGAGATGAGAGCCCGATGGAGATCTACGGAGATCCCTAGCCCGGAGAGCAATCCGGTGTATACTTTCTGAAGCGGAATCAGTCATTTGGGAGTCACGTTACTTTTTTATGTCGCCTCGGCTGCCTGGCCTGCCGCAGCGCATCTGCCAAATGACGATCTCTGATGCCGCTGTGGAGTGGTCGCAAATTATCTCGATGGGGAGGATAAGAGGTCTGTCTAGGTATCTGTCGAGGAGGGAAAATGTACGTGTACTACTTACTTACTCAACCAGGAGAGAGGTGCGCCAGGGCTGACCACCTACGGGATTTTCTGCTTCGGGCAACAGATCAACAAGACCCCGACAGCCTTCCTCTGGTCCGTAGACGAAACGAGACGGAGGGTCGATGGGGAGGGAAGTGCACGGACGAGCTTTGTGTCGTTATCCCACTCTCTTGTCACTTGTGCTTCGCTCCAACTTCCCAGTCTGTATTCGGACGCGTGCGTTTGAGTGTTTGTTGAGGGGGGGGGTTGGGGGTTGATGTGATCCCAGAGCTTCCCTGACCTCTCGCTGGCTTCTGCCCCCCGCCTTGATTGGCGGTAGTGTCTTGGTGTCTTGCTGTTTCCTATCACTTGCTGTCATTAGTTATTGGCCACCTAAAAATGCTAATAGTGCAGGTGAGGCACACGGCCCTGGTGGCGATCAGTGGATTCATCCTCCCGCTGGAGAATAGCGCGACTGTAACCTCGGCGGTGGAAGAGAAAGCTGTCGGGTCGGATCATTGAGAGACATGACATTGAGCAAGGCTGGAGATTGCTGATGATCAGATCAGACATTGCATGGGACAGCATATGCTCTGCATCTGATACCGGTGCCGTATCTGGCTCGCTGGCGACCCTTCTCTCTGTCTGCTGTGTACCGAGTACGGATGCCTTGGAGCCAATCCAGCTCTTCACTGTCTCCAGCGAAGCCATAGCTCAGTACTCGGCTTCTCTCTCTCTCTGTGTCTCCCTCACCCTCGCTGGCGCGGGCGCGCGCCCGCTCTGTGCGTATGGGTGTGTGCACCCCCTTGCAGCCAGCAACACCAGTGCAGCAAGTTTAAAGCAGCTGCATCTAGAGACGGGATGGATGATCGACGGCGGGAAGCAAGCCAGACGGCGACGCCTGTCGGGTGGTCCAATCAAGCTTAGCAGCTCTGCAGACCCAGGAAATTGAGCGAGATCAGCAAATCCCCGTCGTTTCTGCCCGAACAAGCCCCCCTTCCATCCCCCAGCTCAGCTGAGCGCCCTCCGACGACGCGTGAGCGCGCGTGTGGGTGGATGGGGAAGGGGGGCATGTTGGGGGTCCGGACAGGGTGCCGTCACTGGCCAAAGCAAGGTAAACCAATGCCGAGCCCGTGTTGCCGTAAATGCCAATGCTGTCTGGGGCCCAAGCTGGGAGCTGGTCCACAACCATTACTCCACTGATGATGCCGATAATCTTGAATGAGCAAGCCCACGCCACGCTCTCTCTCAAAATATGACACTGCTCTATCCACCAACACCTAGAAAATTTGGCACTATTCTAACCCAGCTGTGCCACGTGAGGCCTACCAAATAAGGCAAGGCAACGGACAAATAACACGGGTGCCTAGCTCAAGTCTGGGCCGACGAGGATGGAGGTCCAAGGAGGAGTAGAGAGAAAGAGAAGGGAAACTCACGAATTTGGCAAAGGCGTGCCGTGGCCCGTGAGTTGGTGTTGTCTTGTGCGGGAATAGGCGGATCTGTGTCTACTTGCCTCTGCATGTCAACTTTGTTCATTTGGATCCCGTAGCGCCCGTGTCTCGCTCTCGTGTCAGGGACGCACGTACTGTCCGTTGGATGAACCTTCTTCACTGCAAGTCTACCTTCCTACCTAGTGGGTTGAGGGCGTAGTGGACTCGCTGGCGTCGACCGTGTTCCTAGCTGGCGTGTCGGAGAGGCAACAAGAGTGAGACTCGTGTCTGAGATGGCTTGACGGCAAGTCTACTGACGGCGATAGCTTGACGTGATGCGATGAGGTATTCGGGCAGAGCCGCAAGGGTGGTCGAACCGACTGATGGCCGGCAGCAACCAGAGGGACGGACGTAGGGTGCGCTCCCAAAGCGTCAATATCGGTCAATGACGGGATCAGAAGTGGGAAGATTACAAGACTCAAATCCCGAGCGTGCTGGCTAACAACTAGCGTCGGATGACGGTCTTGGTGTGGACGGGGGCATTGAATAGCTCAACGTCAACCACTGCCGGGGAACGGTTGCGGTCTTATATTCAACGTGGGGATTCTGAGAATGGCCAGTGGCTTCCCGCGACGGCGTCTTATGCTATACTAGGTAGGTAGGTTGGATGTGCCATCGGTCCAAACGTTGACTTTCTCGAAAACGTTGGTGTAGCCTTTTTGGTCGACCATAGCACGGCATTGAGTACCGATGCGGCGGCCTAGGAGAGACACGGGTGAGGGCCGAGGCAGAGTTGCAGACGTTGTACCCATACGCTCTCTGTGAACGGGGGGGGGGACGAAGGGAACGAAGGCCCAACGCGTTCGGCGGTTGCGTGCTTGGTTCAATCGCCTTTGTGCATCCGTGCGAGGCGATGATGGGGAGAATGACTGTTTCGGTATAGAAGGACTTGGTGGACGACATGAGTGCCCTTGATCGAGAGCATCTCGTTGCGCCAAGAGAAGCGAAGTGCAGCTGACGGAAGGTACCCCAGGGGCCCAGGACGTGATATGCCTAGGTAGGTAACTACCTAGACAGCACGTGCATGTGGCGGTAAGCGGCGGGTGTTACAGAAGCCGACATGACGAGGTGAAGGGAGGAAGAAGGCCGGAGTTGAAATGGACCACGGGCGACGGAGGAGGCTAGAGGCACACCCTCACAAGGCCTTGGGTCCGGAGAGAGTGCTAGGTAGGAATTGCGTTGCCTGCAACGGCAATGACAATGACGACGAAACAATTTGACGGCGATTGGCGGCTGTGGTGCGAGGAGGGCGAGTTGAAGGGCACTGAGTTTTGATTCTCAAGGCCCGTTCCAAAGGCGAGGGACCATGGGCTGGCTGGTTGTCGGATTGGCCAAGGGCCGTCATTGCACAGCTTGGGTACGTGGCGTGGCGTGTAGAGCAACAGGAAGCTCAAGCAAAGTGTGGGAGGGCGTTGGGTCGTTGCAATGTGCATGCATACCGGTAGGTAGTGTCGGTAGTGTACATCGTACATGGCAGATGCCTACCTGCCTACTACGCAGGTAGTTAGTAGTGTGAGTGACATTGGTTTCCTCGACTCGACTCGATTCATACCTTGACCCATTGCTACGGCAAGGTTCGAGACCGTCGTCCCCCGTCGCCTCTCTTGCACCGGAGGGAAAGGGACAGGATCGACGGCTAGGTAGGAGGAGGACTACAGGGACGACCCCTGCTGTAGATCTTACAGGTCTAGACCGGCCAGGGCTAGAGGCCTGGGGGGTACGCACGATGTGTCGATAGGCGGTGCTTCAATTGCAAAGGCCGTATTGGGTGGTGCCTTGGCACGGAAATGGGAGGAAGGCGTTTGACATGGATACGGCCGTGGCCGTGGACGTAATGTAATAACCGTGGCGCGGGAAGCAATTGCAGCAACTAGGGAGCGGTAGCCACGCTCGTGGTGTCGGTGTCGGCGTCGGCGTTGATGTCGCCGACGCATTGGTGTTGGTGCAGGAATAGGTGTGCTCGAAGTAGTTTGATTTCTCGAGCTATCGGCGTTGGTTGCGAAGAGGGCTTGACTTGATGATGTGGGCAGTAGTGAGATGTGACGAGGAGTCGAGGGAGTAGGAGGAGTGTGTGGCTTGGGCGGGGGTGTGGGTGCGGGTGCGGGTGCGGGAGAAAGAGGGCGGCGGACGGGAACGATCAAGAGGACGGACGGATGATGATGGCTGAGGCAGGTGGTTAGTAGAAGATGCTTGGCAGGGAACGGAAGGGACACGTAGGTACCTAGGTACCTACCTTCCCAGTGTCACCCAGTACAGTACCTACCGTCCTTCCTTCCTTGGGAATCTACCTAGCACCCAGGTACGTAGGTAGCTAGCAGTAGGTAGGTAGGTATGTAGGCAACTGAGCGTTCTTTCCCAGGTACACTGACAAACTGAGTAAAAGCATACCGGTGTAAAAGTCACCTAGCGCAAGGCAAGGGCCGCTGTCAAAAGTGATGCAACACACGTGTACGCAGACATCAGGCGAGTTTCAGTAGCCCGTAGGTAAATGGCTGAGTGAATGGCTAGCCAGGTGTTGCTTTCTCTCCCTGGAAAGCAAGGATGGAACACTCTACGAACCTCACCCCCGCCTCGAGCCGCACTTTCCTCTTCACTACCTACCTACACCGACCCGCCAGGCAGCAGCAGCAGGAACGTCAGAACGGGCGGGCGGGCAGGCAGGCAGGCAGGCACCTCTCACCACCGCGCAATATCGTCACCTTCCCTCATGCAGTACACCACCGCCGCCACCCAATAATAAATAAGGTACCTAGGTAGGTAGCATCTCTGTGTGGTAATACCCATCTACCCAAGGTACCTAGGTACGTGCCGTCCTTTTCCTTTCTTTTCTTCTTTTCCTCTTCCTCTGTCAAACGCGTCTCTCAAGTTTCCGAAAGAAGCATGTCCCGCCTCCCCCTGGCAATTTCACACACTCGTTCAATCAATCCCCATTCTCCCTTCTCTCTCGAGGAGACGCCGTTTCTGCAGTCGGCCGTTTCGACCTCGACTTGGAACTTGACCGCACTCGTACCCTCATACACTCATACTGTTCAGCAATACCTGTTGTTCCTGACCGCTTGCGTCAAGTCACCATCCGACCGCCACCCTACCAGCCTACCTACCTGCCTGCCTGCCTGCCTGCCTAGGTAGGTAAGCAACGGATGCTGCTTTTCGCATACGGCCGTACGTGTGTATACATCCTACACCTATCTCTCTCCTCACCAGTCCACATCGACATCACCGCCCATCTCATGACCCCATATCGATACCTAGGTACCTAGGTAGGTATGGTGCTATCCTGAGCTCGGCTCCGGGAATGCCCTTACTGATCTCACCCCTTCGTCCTCGTCCTCGTCCTCGTCCTCTCCTGCCTGCCAGTCACTCTAAGCTACACACACAGCCGATGCATGCGGATCTGGACGCTACCTTACACACTCCCCCGTCTATATTAGTGCCTCCTGTGTGCTATTGTATCCGTACTTCGTCCTGTATGTACCTAATCATCCCTGCCTGCACATGCGCCAATCATGTCGTATCCGACCGACCGACCGACCCCTCCTCGACTCGCTTGTCTCGTCCTTCTTCCTGCCCTGGGTACTTTTCCACTTTACCATGGCTCTGGGAAAACCTTGCCCGTCCCGCCAACCATCTCACCCGTCACCACAGTCACCTCACCTCACCTCACCTCACCCCTCCACCATTTTATTTATCAGCCGTGTCACCTGGGAGCGACACTCTCGTCTCTCGCTTCTTACCGTTTGACGACTTCCCTCTCGGTGCAACTGTCCCCAAACTTGTACCGTTACAATTCTCCCCCTCATATCTCTTCTCTCACCTTTCAGCTTTCCCCGAATATAACTCTCCCCTGTCCTGCCGCTTAAATCAGAACGCCTCTTGTCGTCTAGGCATGTACCGGTAGTATTATCTACCCATCCCCGGCCGGACGGGGTACGCCGTCCTACCAGATGACTGGTCCGGCCTGCCTCCCTACTTACCTAAGCTGTCTCTTCTTATGCAAGTCATCCCGTCGTCAAGGGGGAGGAGGGGTGTTGTTGAGACTTGGATCGGTACCTTGCGTCCATTGTTGCTTTGCCTTTGAACCCCCCCCCCCCCATGTTGCAGATTTGAATTACCCGGGACAATTCGTACCTACCCAACATTTGTTTCGCTTCCTCAACTACCTACCTAGGTATTTTACGAGATAAGCTGCCTTCGGTCCACGTCCTTATTGGACAGTATCGGGAAGCCCAGATCCTTCTATTCCCCATCACCAGACTGCACTGCATCCAAGTGCCCCAAGTTGCTGCCGCCGCTGAGGTGGCCCTGATCATTCGTACAAATAGGTAGCAAACAAATACAGAGTAGCCTCTGGGCCAATGTAGTAACCATGCCCTACCGAGGGCCAAGGCTTATTCAAGACAAGAAACCAGCACGACGGGGGAAAAGGGAGGAGGATGAAGAAGCATGCATTTTGTGAGTCGCCTTGTCAGATGTCAGCCGGCATTGTCCAGTATCCCCTAATCTTGTTGCCACTCGTTCGTCGGCGCGTAACCATCTCCAGGTTTTTGGGGGGATACTCGGGTCGGGTGCGAGTAATGACAGGAGGAAACCGTGGCCTCGCTTGACAAGATCATGCACACCGATATTGCCTACGAAGCAGATCTCGCCCTCTGCCTCAGGTGCTGCTTATTGGTTCGCACTGGCCAGATGACGGTCGCTTCTCCTCCGTCGCCCTCAACCCAAAGCCGGCTGCCATCGCATCACCCAACTGCCGTGCAACACACATCTGCCTCTTCCTCGGGAGGCGGCAACGCTACCCGTCGTGCTCGACCGACACACCGCCATGGGCCAGCGGTGCACCCTGGAGGCTAGAGCTGGGGAGGGCGATGCCCAAAGAAGCAGCTTCGTGTGACGTGATCCTGTCCATACGGGCGCGGCTCACTCACTTACTCACTCTGTCCCTCTCCCTATCCATCTCTGCCCCAATCCTTGCTCAGCGACGGTTGCGTTCAGCCTGGTACCCCCTGTACCAACACACACAGCCATCGTTTTGCATGCGGATAACCGCTGCTTGAGTGCTTACATCTTCGCTAATCTGCTCCTAGTACGGGGGCTTCGTGTTCGGCAAAACAGCCACCCGCATCACCGAAACCACACCACAGTATCGTATCAGTGCCGCCTCCTCTCAAGCTTTCCTTGGGCTTTCTTGGCACTCACTCTTCTCGAGTTGTCCCGTGTCCGTCGTCATCGGGCTTTTGGCGATACCGATGAGCCCGTTGCACCCGCTTAAATCTGGGGTGCACGACCTCATTGCCGTTGCGTTGCCCAGTCCCATCCGTCAGTCATATGGGGCTCGAATAGTCGTCCTTTTCTTTCTTTTTCCCGTCTCTTACCTACTGTATGTATTGATCATGTTGCTATGATTGCTTTTGCCAGTCCACCCCTTGCACAGGAACGCATGCATTTTACAATTATACGGACGCGCCGTGCAGCGCAACGGTCATGACGGTAGGTTTCGCCAATCTGCCAAAACGTGCACATCAGGCCGGTCAGCCCGACGGCAGCACGAGTTGCCGGACGGACGGCGGCTTGTCTCCAAGTACCGCTTCATAGCCCATCCAAGTCAGTAGTGGCTCAGCAGTTCAAAACACTTTCTTACTACCTACCTACTCGGCCCAGGACCCAGAGCCATCAAATACTTCATGCGCGCTCGGCAAAAGACGTTATACCGCGTATGCCCTGGGCTACCCGTGTGACGTTGGCACCCAACTTCGGCCAATCTATTACTTTGCCGCGACCCGATGCTTTGGGGCGCTTACCCCGTGGATCAAAGATGGCACGCACAAAGGACTTGTCTCAACCACCCGCGCCCGGCTGCTGGATCTTGGGGAGAAGCAGGGTTGGGAAGGATCATAGTATACCTATGGTAGGTTGTGCCGCCACCCGCCGAGCGAGGCACATAACACTGCAACACGCGCCTCCAAATCGTGAGGAATGTTACAGGCCAACAACAGGCTGTGGCCGCCGCTCTCCCGCGACACGGCGCCGGGCGGGAGGTTTTATGACAACGAGACCATGTGCCCTCCTGTCGTCCTCCCTCAGCACCGTCCTTCTGGGTGAGCCGTACAGCCCGGTCGTGGAAGGGGGAAGAGGGGTTCATGCCCACATAGACAGCATCTTTGTTCGATACGCTGATACGCTGATACCGCAACAAGATGTTCATTTGTTCGTATCATATACAGAGACGGCCCACAAGGTTCTAACCAAACGCTCCATCGCTATCGTAATTGACTACTGTTTTCAATCTTTTACGTATTGGCTCTTGTGCCCCGCTCAAGTCGTCGACCTTTGCGCTCGAGACACACCACCCACTGATCATACTCCGCTGGGCTGCACCATAAGGACTCGTGGTGACACACTGGGTACCGGGGACGTCGTAGCGGGCTCTGTGTTCGTGACACGGCAGCATGGCACGCAAATGACACTCGTCGTACCATATGATTCTGTGAGAGCGCTGTGGGAAGCCGCCAACATACCTCATGTTCGGGGCTTCCCACGATCCTGCAGCAAGGCGTGTTCAACCAACCGGCCAATCAGCAACAGGCAAAGAGGCATATGCCTAGGCGACAATTTTGTGAACGGCACGCAGGGTGTCGCAGCGTCCGGGCTTCGCCCTCAACCCGGCCCGTCCAGAGTGACACCGACCGATGGTCTTTTTTATTTATTTCTTTTTTTCTTCTTTTCATAGTCTGGCCGGAATAACCTTGAGCAAGATGCTGGAGCTATGACGTTTCGCGTTCGTGTCCTAATCTGCCAAGCATATATAGGCCTTACAAATAACCCAAAGTGGGTGGGGGGGAGTTGTTGGAATAAGAAACGAGGGCGTTTCGTGGCGCTGGGCGGTATGTAGACTAACATGTATGTATTTTTGGTGAGAGGAGGGAAGCTACAGGCTAACCAAACATGGAGGCGGCCAGCCTCTGGCATAAATCGAAAGAGATGGCTTGGCTTGGCTTGGGTATCTACTCACCATTACTTATCCGTGGCAACGCTGCGAACCAAGGGCACCTCTTCCCAAGGAGCCCTGATGTGATGCTGTGCCAACCCGGCTACCCACTCGAGGCTCCGGCGTCGACAAGCTGGCTTACCGACACGGGTCAGGGTACCACGGGTAGCCGCAGCGCTTGCACGAAATGGCATATTGAACGTGACGCAGTTAGCCACCAACGGTGCGACTGACTGCGATATCTTGAACAACATGGGACCGGCCTGTTGTGATCCCAGATCTTATGGGATCCCGGCCATCACCGCAGTCCTCGTGTGCACATTGTCTATACGTGACTCGCGAATCGAATGTCTTGGCCCGGCCCATGGAAGTGTCGCTCGCAATCTCAACCGGTGTTCCCCCTTCTGGGTTATTGGGTCCTGTGCCGGAAAGCTCATTAACCTCACCGGTTCACGTTTGATTTGCAACCACGTGGGCAGAGTAATGATCGCCCGGGCTATCCGCACAGGGTCGATTCGGGTCGTCCCCCCTTCCATCGCTCAACTCGCCTCGCCCCTTTGTTGCTGCCCTCGAGGGTGTGTCCCGGGGGGGCTGAGCTCGCGGAGGACTCGGTGGTCTGTTTTGTCCTCGGCACACCTATTGTTGGACCCGTTCGGACGAACAGAACGACGTGCTTGGTTTCGAAGTTGCAAAGGAGGGCGGGCGGGACTTGTTTGGGGTGAGGGGGGAGACACCGCTCTAGAGATCGACTTCAAGCATAACCTTGTCTTAGTGCTCACCCCCCAGGCCCGATCTGCCTAGTACGTGTATAGACAGACTATAGAGCTGGAGGGCCAGGGTCCTGGTGGGAGAGAGGAGAAAATCTCCCACACATCTCACCGTTGCACTCGAGGTGGGTAAAGCAGAGAGGCGCACGAGCTTCGGCGCTGCAAGAGCTAATACTCTTCGCATCACGGTCACCCCTAAATGCCAAATGCACATGCACGTCTCCGTACTCAGTACACCGACAAGAGCTACGGCAGAGAGAGAGAGAAAGAGAATGGTGGGATAGCTGCATCGTCTGGGTCAATCAGATGATGCAGAGTGCCTTGAACATGCGGCCCTTGGGTTCGCCGCGCTTGTCGCCCGCTCGCCTCAACACAAACTTCACCGCAGATCTGACTTTCCGGCCGGCATCCCAACTACTGAGTATACCCACCGCTTCGCTTCTCGACGACGACGGGGAACAGACAGGCTGCAGCACGAGAACGGATCCGCGGCATCTTTGGGCAGTGATCACTCCACAGGAGGCGCGCCGCCTTCCAGATAGGTGTCTGTCTGGTCGCCGACCAAACTATCCCCCCCCTTCCCCTGTCCTCCCCCCTCCCCACTCGTCCGTGAGCCCCTCCTGGGTCGACATACCAAGGTGAGGCGCAATCCGAACTCGGCATCTTCCACGCCGAGTCCTTCCTCTCCTCCCAGCTGGCTCCCGGGGAGGGAGGGGCGATGACACCTAACGGGGGACCGTGTACGGTGAGATCGACGCGTTTTTGCCAACTTCGACATGTCTTACGAACGGAGACCAGGCGACCCTGGGAGCTGATGCGCGCCTCGCTCCCTTTTTGTGTGGAACCCCTTGGATGGGAAAACTACGAACAACTCTGCGCAGCGGACGGACCGGTTCCAGGCAGGCGGCTGCGAGGAGGGGCGGATATTCTCCAAAGGGAAGAAGATACGAGTCTGACGACATCGCTTGCAAGGCCCTGCCACTCAATCCAAAACCGCACAACCTTTCGCGGCTCACAACCGCGCCTTGCACCGCTCGTCCACGCGAGGGTAGCACTGTTCACTGTTGCGCAAAACGTTTCCCCTCCCTTTTTCTGTCGGTGGTAGTGGCTAGCGCTCCTCGCCCACGGCGCGCTGCCACCCAATCTCTCGGCCAGACATGCCACCAAAAACAAGAACAAACCCCCTCCCCATGCAGGTCTCGCTCGTGAAGGTCCTCCATTGGCCCAGCCCCTCGTTGCCATCCAAGCCCCGAAGGGGGAAGGGGGAAGGGAGGACTGAGGCGTCTGCTGTGCGCTCGCGGTGACGGTCGGATACGCCCTCCTTTACCCCCCCCCCCCTCTGGTTTCTTCCTTACTCTGTTCCTCGTTTCTTTCCTACGGATGCGCCCGAGAATTCTTCTGAACAAGGGGGTGGATCCAAGACGGATCTCAAGTCATGGTTTGTGTTTTGTTTTTGTTTTTCCCGGGGCGGGAGGGAGACAGATAGGGGCGTATGAGGACGATCGTGCTGCAACACCCCCTTCTGACAATCTTCTCGCGCCTCTTGCGTTGCTTGGCACCCCGTCAGAGTGATCGATTTCAGCCTCTGTGCGCCATTTGGCGAAGCAATCTCGAATATCGAAGGGCGGCAGCTGGCTATTTGCAGGTGGAGGCGAGGCCCTCAACACCTGGCGGCACCACGTTGGTCCTGTGGTGGCATGCAATCAGGTCTTGTGCAGTTGTGCCGACAAATTATATCCATGTAGAATGAGAACATCGGCAGTGTCCCGTATCCTTGACGATGGGAAGGAATTAACGGCGGTCTATCGATGAAACTTCGTCGTGACCCATAATGATAAACTTGGCCTGCCCTCAATGTCCTCCCTCGTGCGGTTCAGGGCCACAGACGCTCTGTTCTTGTGACGACAATCTAATTCTGATCCTCCCCGCTATCGCTATCTCTAGCCGATCGATGGCTTCAATTATCAGGGTGATTCGATGTCCGAGGGGTGCGCTGCCACTCTACATCGCGCCGACGGGTGAGCGCCTCGTTCATCTGGTCCTTTTCGAGACCAGGGACCACGAGGACAAGAGCCGTTCAGGGGCACTTCATCTAAGACACGGTGTGATCGGATAGCCTAGCTCTGGTGATTGTTTGCCCGGGGGGAGGGGGGCTCGAGTCCTGTCCCACGGTGAGCCTCTCGGTCAAGCTGGGCCAGGGATGAGGCGATTCGCCGCTGAAGACTTCGGCAAATTCGTGCTCTCCCAGCTCGGCTGTGCTTCCCCTCGCCTCTTGCTTCTTCAATCTGGACGCCGGCGTCGGTGAGCGTGTGGGCCGCGAGGTTACAGGGTGAGATTGGTTCCGCCGTCAGGTTCGATCGGTGGCGCGCGCTTTGGGCAGGCCCTCTTAGATGCGAGAGGAGTCGTGTAGGCTTCTGCGGTCTCGGGTGACCGGGCATGTGTCGTTGGGGACCTCGATATTGGTCTTCAGAGGCGGATCGGGGGCGTCGAGCTCTTGTCTCGCGGCAGCAAAGCCGTGAGTCTTGGGTTGGATCACTCCATGTCGGTCCGAGCCCAGCATTGATGAGGTATGAGGGCTAGCCATCTAATGAAACAGATCCAACACTCTACCCAACCTAGTGACTGTTCTAGGTGTCAGGAATTGAAGTCGACTAAGTTAAAGTGGCTTCCAGATAGTTGATGTGTGTTCGGGGCAGATGCTACAGACTATGAACGAGGGTTCCATAATCGTACTTTGGGCTCTTGTTGCATTGTTGCTGTTGCTGTTGCTGTTACTGTATATGTGTATGTTGGGTTGGCGATATTACAAGTAGAAAGAGATGGCAGCCACCCTTGAGTTGTTTTCATATTCGGCATTCGACCACGAGAATCGTTGCTCAATATGTTGCTTATCGAAAAACGGTCGTGCCAGTGGCATGTATCAAGACCACGATATTGCATGTTCAGTTTACTTCTATCATGCAGGTTTTTATGCCGCAGACAAGCTACTTACGAAGGATAATTGCCAGTCAATCATTCCCATCATATCCGTGATATCCTTGACACTCTTTCTCCATTCTTGATAGAACGCCAACAATCGTTTGTATCAGTATACGGTTGCGTTCCGTCACCAGCCAGCAGTACGCCCATTCACAGCTCCTCCTTGACAGCCCTTTGCGTGCGGTCGTGGCTCTTCGCTTTGAAACCATCACCAGGAGTCGCGATTCTCCTCAAGCGGAAGACCTTGGCCGCGTGGCTAGGGACTTTGGTCTTCAACGCGCCCTTGGCCTCCACCACGCCAACCTTCTTGCCAAACAGTCTCGGGTCCTCCTTCTCCAAGCCAACGGCATACGGAATCTCCGTGGCGTTGTACCAGTTGGCTTTCTGGAGGATCTTGATTCTCGACTCGTGGCCCTCGGCGGCAAACAGCGACTCGGCCGTCTCCGTCGACATCCTGTCGGCCCAGAGGTCGTGGACAGCCCACTGGGATTTGACTTGCGGCGCCGAGCCGCCGGGGCCGTCCGACACGAAGATCTCGGCCAGCGACGACTCCATCTCGACCTCGTCGCCCGCCGCGTTGAGGAAGATGACGACCTGGTCGCCGTTCTCCAGTCGTCCGCTCCACACCTGCGTCTCCGCGACGCCGTACTCGTCCGGCGTCAACCCCCCGCCGACGTCCCTCCGCACCCTCAGCGCGCTGCGGCCGTGCGGGTCCTGGCTGAGGGCTATGATGGCCGGGTTGTTGATGATGCTCAGCGCTTCGGCGGGCATGTCCCGCAGGTCGTTGCCGAGCATCAATGGGGACTTGAGGGCGGCCCAGAGAGCGAAGTGCGCCTTGTACTCCTCGTCCGTCATGCCGCCCTGGCCGACCTCGAGCATGTCGAGGTCGTTCCAGCCGCCGGGGATGCTGCGGTCGGCGAAGGCGGCGACGCGGTTGAGGATGAAGAGCACGGAGCAGTGGGTTCCCGGGGCGACGCAGAAGGGGTCCGCGGCAGTGGTGCAGCTGCACAGATCGTCGGGGCGGGTGAAGGAGTCGTAAATGTCGCCCGACATACGCCAGGCATGTGCGATGGACATTCCCCACTAGGTTTGTCAGTTTGGGCATTCCATAGCAGATAAATGGACGGGAACGGGAAGACACGTACTGTGTGGACGGAGTCTTCACCCCAGTTGCAGAGATTGAGGGCAATGGGCCGCCCCGTCGCGTTCAGCGCGTCGGCCATGACCTTGAACCGGTCAAAGGAGATCTTGGGCGTGCCCATGCGGCCCATGTGGTAACAGTTGTCGTACTTGAGGAAGTCGACGCCCCACGAGGCGAAGTTCTCGGCGTCCTCTTTTTCGTGATCGAGCGAACCGGCTGGGGTGTGTCAGTACTTGCTTGACTTGCTGCTCGTTCCGAGGCAAATGCCGAGAAGCGAATGCCTATCGAGATAACTTACCGAATCTTGCGCACGTCATCTCGCCGGCACTGGAATACATGCCGTACTTGAGCCCTCGGGCGTGCAACTCGTCCGAGACGTGCTTCAGGCCATTGGGGAACTTCGCGAGATTCGGACTGATCTTACCCTGGGCGTCGCGGCCGTTCTCGTCCTGCCAGCAGTCGTCCAGTACGACATGGTCGTATCCCAGGTCGCGCAGGCCCAGGCTGATGACGCGCTCCGAGGTGCTGAGGATGAGATCCTCCGAGACGTCGCAGGCAAAGGCGTTCCAGTTGTTCTTGCTCGCTTTAGTCGACGGAACTTGGAGGGTTGACAGAAAGCGTGATACCCGCAGAGAGAACTGATATAACTTACCCAGCCCATTGGAGGCGTGGTGGCCAAACCGTTGCTGAGAGCCGCTACTCGCCCTGCGGACGCGATTGCGGCCACGAGACCTAGTGACCTGTAGACCATCTTGGATTATGTTTCTCAACCACAGAAAAAGCGTTGAGTTTTCTTTCAGTTTGTGACTACCAGACAGGAAATCAATGCTGCTGGGACCCGACTCTTATACCGTCCGGGGCAGCACGAAAAAGTGATATAACAGATCCTCTCAACCACTCGTCGCGACTTGCCAGGTTTCCTGCACTCATCGTGTCTTCTTTCTCTCTCCAACCAACACGATGCCCGTTTGCCAAGTGAGGGGCAGAGGGGCATAATCAGACGGTGAGGTCGCATGACAGGGGGCGGAAAAGTCGAAGAGTTTCCCGCCATTCTCCGCCCTTCTCCGCATCAAACGCCTCGAAGTAACAACTCGACTCATGCAGTCACACCCGCAGTAAACCGGTTGGTGAACATTGGACTTGGAATCTCGCAATGCGATAGAATACGAAAAGAGGCATTGCGGGAGTTGATCTTGTCGAGCAGAAACACGTTGTTGGGCAGCAGATGTCAAGGTGCCAGGGTATAAGGAGCTAACAGAAATACAGAAGACAGCAATTCATCTTCTGTACTTGGGTAGGAGGAGCCCGTCGACTAGCCTGTATAATTCTCGGGACAGTACGGATATTCAACTGGCAATCCATGCCACGAAGATAAACCACTTTTATTCTGTCCTGTCTAGTCTCTGCCGGCCGGACAAACTTGTCACATGCGAGAAAGAGCCTCTCGAATCCACTCGATTCGACTGGGGTTTGCCTCCTTCAACGGGCCAAGAGCCCAGATTTGGTTCCCCCAGCTTTCACCGCACAACCCACAACACCCGCCCCCTCACCGGAGCCCCTCCGTCGCCCACAACGACTCCATCTCGTCACCATCACCGTGCCGGCCTGTTCCCGCCTCCTTCTCTTCCATAGGCTCCGCAAACTCAACCAGGAACCGCAGCATCCAGCGGTCCAGCAAAAAGCTTGTGTCGATGCTGGTCCGCGCCGTCTCGTGGAAAGCCCTTAGCCGGCTGATGGCCCGGTCAACCGTTGGCCAGTAGCACCGCAGCTGCAAAAGTAGCTCAAAATTTCTCTCGAGGCGTCGTCTCGCCAAGCCGATACCCGCTTCGTCAGCGCTGAACAAGAGCGTGTGGATCTGCACCGTTGACGCAATCACGAGCACGTGCGCCGCCATCGTGTACCTGACGTCCGCTCCCGCAGTCGTCTGCGTGCGGTAGACCATCTCGCACAGCCTGGCAGCGTGCTCCTTGCATCGGGTCGCGTACGTGTCACGACGGGCTACAGACACCGACGCCGTGGGGTTGATGGCTGTCGTCGTGCCCGCGCCGTACAGGAACTGGTAGTACAGGAGCTGGCCAAAGTGGTAATATCCCAGGTACACAGCCGCGAATGTCCTTCCGAGGCCGCGGGCCGCGAACCACGCAAAGTTCTCGGGGGTGTCGCGCATATTTTCCGGCAGCGCGTCAAGCCAGCCTTCCATCCTCGCGTGGAGCGCGTCAACGCCGTGCCCGAGGGCATCCCAGTCCGGGTTCTCGGCCACGCATCGCTGGTTGAAGTCGTTGATATCGAGCAGGATCCGGTTGAGCCGCACCATCTGCGAGAGATGCTGCGAGCTCTGGCTAGACAGTGTCGCACCCGCAGCGGCGGTGGTCCCGGATGCACCGCTGCGATCCAACGAGAGGAACGGCAGATCATCCATCGGCAGGGGGATGTCGGATCTCGCTGGCAGCAGCTTGGGCAGCTTCACTGCGGTGGACGACCAGACGTCAATCATGCAGAGTGACCACCAAACTGGGGAAGAGGTGCCTGTTAGTTTGGTTCCTGTGCCTTGCAGATGCAAGGTCTGCAAATGCTAAACTTGGCACAGCGACGGGAAGAGGGTGACCCGAGCTTACCCCTTAGGTTGATCTCCCGTTCCAAAAGTGTGGCCACTGGCCTATTTGGGAGATAGAGTAACTGTGCGACTCTGCAGGCGACACCATAGTAAAGGTTCTCTGCCTCCCCATTACCGTCGGCAGTCCAGGCGGCTCCTATCAGTACGCAAAGCTGTATCGTAGCCAGTGACACGTCGTGAAGGTTCAGGAACCCCTCGGCAGCTCGCAAGTACCCCTGTGCCCGGTCTCGGGGGTCAAGGTCTGCCAGAGCCGGATCTGTAGAGAACCTAGAGTTGAGTTAGCCGATGTTCCCTCGCGCAAAATGCCCACCAGTCTTGGCAGCCTCGCAGGAAAACACACCTGGCAGATAGGGCACAGATGCCGTATACGATACCGTGTGGGACTCGGTCGGCGAGTGCATCCTCAATAAAGCTCGGCCGATGGAACAGGGAATGGAACTGGTCATGAATGTAGTCGAAGTAGAGTCTCACCAGGTCCAGACGGACCGGCAGGCTAGGTAGCGCGGCATGCGGAGTGGTCTCACATCGGGCACACCAGCCACCGGTGTGACATCCAAGCGAGGACGCACTCGCGTTTTCCTCATGCAATGGCGGCCTTCGTGATCGAACTTGCTCTTCCTGGCGCTTTTTACGTTGATTCTCTCGCCGTTCATAGTAGCCGCCTTCCGGGGGCCTCTGGTCGCATCTGATCCCCCTTTCACTACAATATATGCAGTCGATAAGGCCGTCCCGGGTCTGGCATCTGCGCCGGCGAGCCCTGCAAAGAATCGTGTCAGGTTACTGGATGACTCGCAAAGCCAATAAGAAACCAGAAAGGGGAAAAAGAGGTAACGTGATGTACCGGCACGCAGCACAAGCCGAGGGTTTCCGCATGTTGCGGGGGTTCGTACGTCCCTCGGACTGAAGACCGAGAGGCGTTTTTTAGTCTGGGCGAATAGAGAAAAAGGTAGGAACGGATGGAGCCGGGTTGCAAGCCGTGACACAGCAATGAAAAAAAGAAGAAAGGCACCAAAAAAGACTAGGTAATCTCTCTGGCAGAGAGGAGAGGGCCAGGGTTGGGTGAGTGTATTTCACCACGTCGTGGTTGCCCAGCCCAGTCACCCTCGACCAGGGCCACACGGGCCCTCTTCTGGCCGGCCGTTGACGACAGATCGGGAAAAAGCGGCGGAAAAGGGGCGGAATACTGCCCTTAACCCCGGCCACCCCCCATACGCGGCGTGTCACCCACAATCGTTGGACGAATGACCGCGTTTCCCGGGTCCCCCAGAAGTCTCGACCGATCATCGACCCAGGACCTGGAGATTTCCCCATGGGGACCCTCATAACGGCGTTGGCTCTCAAAACATTCATGTTTGTCTCCCCGGACTGCCAATGATGGCAACGGTGTGACGGGTTCTCCGCTTTGTCTCGGTAAGTCACACCAGGAGAACGGTTTGTCCTCTTGGAGTTTCTCGTCAGGCTACAGGGGTGGTGAGCCTCTCTACCCCCACCTCCCCCTTTCTATAAAGCCGGCCTTGTGCCCTATTGATGCCCAGGAAATGTGGGAATAACCTCACACGTACTCACTTGCTCCTTTTGGCCATATCATTCCTGAGACTTCCTTCGACATGGCGCAAGACAAGGCCGTGGGCGTGGAGGCGGTTCCAACCGTCAGTCACCACCACAATGACCAAGGCGAGACCATCACGGCCATGCAGAACGAGCGCCAGATGAGCGTTAGGGACTCCTTTCGTTTCTGGCCCAAGGCGATTCTGTTTTCGTTCATCATCTCTCTCGCCATCATTATGGAGGTATGGTGTTTCCCGCCTACCCAATCCCGTCTTCCAATGACGCTGACTGACTCCCAGGGTTACGACACCAACTTGATGAGCAACTTTTTCGTTTTCCCGGCGTTCATGGAGAGATACGGCGATGAGGTTGATGCGGATGGGAACCCACTGGTCTCCGCTCGCTGGCAGACCATCATCAACAACGGCACCCAGGTCGGTTCCATTATTGGCCTCATCCTCAATGGATTCATCACCGAATGGATCGGCTACAAGAAGACCATGATTGTCTCCATGATCGCCATGATCGCCGCCATCTTCATCCCCTTCTTCTCCAACGGGCTGCCCATGTTCCTAGGGGGTAATCTGACCTGTGGAATTTCATGGGGCGTGATTCAGGTGCTTGCCGTCACCTACGCGGCCGATATATGCCCCATGTCTCTGAGAAGTTACATGACTTCATGGGTGTGAGTTGATTTGCGCAATGCGGAGCCCTCAGCAGCTGACATTCACAGCAACATGTGTTGGGTCATCGGCCAGCTGATCAGCAGTGGCATGCTTCGCGGGCTGCTGACACTTGACAGTGAATGGGGATACCGTATCCGTGAGTGAAGTCCTGTGGGAACCTGGTTCGATGCGTGTAAAACCCTAACACCTTTGTCAGCCTTTGCTATACAATGGGTCTGGCCGATCCCGATCATCATCGGCACGCTCTTGGCCCCCGAGAGTCCCTGGTGGCTTGTCCGCAAGAACCGCCTCGAGGAGGCCAAGGAGTCCATCCGCAGCCTTACCTCCCCCCAGAGCGGCATCGACTTCGATCTAGACGCCCACATCGAGATGATGCGCGTGACGAATCAGTTCGAGATCGAGGTCGGCTCCGGCGCGCACTACTGGGACTGCTTCCGCGGCGTCGACCTCCGCCGCACCGAGATTGCCTGCATGGTCTGGATGACGCAGTCCTTCTGCGGAGTACCCTTCATGGGCTTCGGGACGAGTCAGTAACAAGCCTATCAAGCTTAGTTAGCGGGTCTAACTTTACTCTAGTGTTCATGATCAACGCGGGCCTCAAACCCGAGAACGGTTTCACCATGAGTCTGGTGCAGAATTGCATCGGCCTCGTCGGCTGCATTATCGCCTGGTACATCATGACGCACATCGGGCGTCGCACGCTGTACCTGGCGGGCCTGTCGGCCATGTTTGTGGTCCTGGTAATCATTGGCAGCATTGGCATACCCCAAGATGAGGCCGGCCTTCCTGCGAGGTCGTGGGCTGTAGGAGCCCTCATCATCGTCATGCTATTCGCATTCCAGCTCAGCGTCGGCCCCGCGTGTTACACCCTTGTTGCCGAGATGCCGTCGACTCGCCTTCGCGTCAAGACGGTTTCTCTGGCGCGCGCGTTCTACAACTCGGGGGGATTCGTCGTCAACGCGATCCAGCCCAAGATTATCGGCAAGAACGACTGGAACTGGGGCGCAAGAGGTGGCTTTTTCTGGGCCGGAATCACAGTGTTATTCCTGGTGTGGACCTTCTTCCGCCTTCCGGAGCCTTTTGGGCTCACATACTCGGAGCTCGACTTGCTGTTTGAGCATGGCGTTGGTGCTCGTCACTTCTCGCAAGAGGCAGCCGACTCCTTGCGTCCGCAGCTGGAGGAGGTTGCCAACCGCCAAGAGAAGGTTACCGCGGTCGTGAGCCACCAGGAGGCTTGAAGCGGCACATGATCGTTGCAAAAGCCGAAAAGCCTGCTAGTTCCTAGTCTTGAACGGCGTAAGCTATGATTCAACACTTTACGGTTTAGAATAACCTTACGAAACAACACTGTACCATCTAATATAATACCCGACTTGTTCATCACTTGTGTGTTGATCCGAACAATAAAATGACTTGGGAAGCTAAATAAATAGGAGTGGACAGGCTCTAGCAGAAGATACCGGGGCCAAGGGTGAGCATTAGTTCCGCCAGCGTATGGGATGATGGCGTATCTCGCTATCGATACATGAGTTGTTGTTGAGGTTGTTGTTGAGGTGAGGATATTTCATCGGAGAGAGCAATTGCGTTGATTGATCACGAAGTAGGTAGCCACGAGTCAGGGGGTTACCTTGAGCGAATAGCCAAAGTACCCACTTTGATTGAAGGTAGGTGCCAGGGTGCCTACCTACCTAGGTAATAGTACAGGTAGGTACGCAGTGCTTCGCGCTCTTGCAAGCAAGCAGCTGTTAAGGGAGGCCAATGATGTTGTTTCGAATCAAGGTTTTGAAAAGTAGTGCTAGCGAACGATGTACGAAGTTCTTATTGACATTACTGTTTTCTTTCATGCTTGTGTCAATTACGGCTCCAGACTGACGCAGCCGTCGGCACTGTCCTCCTGGAATATGCCGCTGTAGAAGACGGCTTCGTCGATACCCACGGGCTGGAAGCCATTCTTGGTTATATCACCCGCACCACCGACGGGCTTCTTCAGAAGACCGAAATGGTACTGTCCCTGGCCGGCGACGATGTTGGGTTGAGCGGCGCCCTGTGCCTCCAAATCGTTGTTATCGGTAGAGTAGAAGACCCGGGCTGTGCTGGCCAGGGGATCAGTGTCAGTATCCTGTGTTGGAAACTCGCCCTGAGGACAGAAGCTTACTTTGCGTTGAAGTCCAGGGTGACGGCGAAATTGTGGATGGTATCTTCAGTGAATGGAGTGCTGAAAAGGATGGGGGGCGCCGGTTTTGTGTTGATGTTGCCGAAGAGCATCAGTGTATCCGGGTCAGCGGTGGTGACACCCAGGATGGTTCCCGTCTTGAGAACGATTTGGTTCGTGCTGAAGTCATTGCTCTCGAGGAAGGCTAATTGGTATTCGTGCGAGAGGTTAAGGGGCCGCTGGGTATCCTTCTGGATACTGAAATGGAGCGTCTTGACCCCGAGAGTAGATGCGTCGGTTCCCAAGTTGCTGGACGGAATCAGCTCGGCACGCCGAAAGCTCGCCTGGCCGTTGAAAATGGACTGGTCACTGAGATAAGGGGTCAGCCGGTTGATATATGCGCGGAACTATCCGGTCCCGTCTTACGTGATGGCCACCGCGAGGGCGACGTTGTCTCTGCCATCAAAGGGCGAACTTGCTTCGTTGGACACTTGGAGGACCTTGCTGAAGACCAGGCCTGTGCCTATTACGGTTTTGTGATTGAACAGAGGATTGGCGACATCAAATTCCTCCACCTCAGTTCCGACAGGGACTCGGCTGTCAAACTGGAGATTACATGACTGGGCAAATGCCCAAGAGACGAGCGAGAGGACGGTTAGTGGCTGGAAGTACTGCATTATGGAAGCGTCAGTATTGGGCCAGCCCGGAGAAGAGAATTGGTCGAAATGAGTGTGAATGATCAAGAAAGAAAGGTTACAATTTAGAGATATGGCAGCGTCGATACGGCACTAATATGTCACTACCTAAATATGCGGTGAAGATAG
The DNA here is from genome assembly GCA_019425465.1 of Colletotrichum falcatum. Classification (NCBI taxonomy): domain Eukaryota; kingdom Fungi; phylum Ascomycota; class Sordariomycetes; order Glomerellales; family Glomerellaceae; genus Colletotrichum; species Colletotrichum falcatum. Next base: position 27,994 of record SWKJ01000098.1, on the reverse strand, counting down.
AGACAGCATTGTCATCTTATAGGTGTATCTTGGACCACATGGTTGCTAACGAGCGTCCGGGGTTACTATGGGATGCACCGATCAACGGCGCCTTCTGCGCTCTTGGCAGCAGTTTGAGCCTGGTGCGTCGTTTCTTTGGCTTCGACAACGGGACGAGTGGTACCTAGGTAGTTGGATGGGAACTTCACGACCGGACCCCGATCCCGGATAGAAAGGGCAAAACCTAGTTTGAACTAGGTAGTTCAGGTGCCAGCGGTAGTAAGTTTCCCCCTGACTGGGGTGTTCATAGGCATAGAGGTCCCGGCTCTGGGTTGACGTCAAATACAACGGGCCAACGGGCGGCCGTGAAGGGGCCCGGCACAGGGCAGTGGAGGAAAGGTACCTAGATCAAACGGCGTCGTCTCAGTGACTGACTGCGCGACCTTGAGAGGGACCGGACCGCCTTGTAAAAGTACCTCGATCTCAGTGACTGACGATACCTACATGCACCGGTACCGACCAAAGCGAGTGTGGGAGATGGCGAGTTCAGACGATTTTAAAGCCGACGGGACAAAGGGGAACCGTGGAATATAGGTACATCGGGGAAAGGGGGCCTTGCGGCGTCATCCATCTGTCAAGATAGCCGAGTGCGTCCCAAGTTGTCGTCGGCTTCGTCTCATGCCGGGGGTTTCTCGCCCTGCGCAAGTCAACGGGTATGCGCATTAACAATGGGTTCCGGCAGCTGAATCGTTCCCCCGCTGTTCAAGCGTGGCGTTCTAGAAGGCGGCTGAGACTGGAGATACAGTCCTTGAAGCTGGGCCAAGCCATTGGATCTGTTGTGGCAGTGGGTGATCCGGAGACGGTACATACCAGGTCTGGAACGGCTGCTCTAAGCCTTATTAAGTTCGGTGTGGGCAGGAAACCGTCGCCATGTGTTGTTCGCTACTTGGCTAATTATCTGTGTGCCTAGGTAGTAGCTAGGAACAGACGTTGCGGTCCCTTCATGACCGAGTCGCAAGAGGTCAAAGTGGGGTGAGGTAGTAGCTCGGCGAATTTTATGCTTTTTATTATTATTTTGTCAGTCCGATAGAGCCTGATGTCGCGCCCAAAAGTCTCTTTTTGCTCTGTTGACGCGAATATTCAAACCTAATGGCGATGGGTGGATGGGTAGCGAAGCGTTGAAGGTAAGGGGCGGTTGGACGCCTGCCTGAGCGGTGACATGACAAGCGCCAACCGTCGGCCGTGGTCAGGCCATGAACCAAGCGTCGGTGATGGTTGCGTCATGATGGCCGTCTCATCCTCAATGTCGAGTTGTTGTGACGAGAGGCGCACGCATGGCATAGCGTTGGATTTGATGATTCTGGAGAGTGTGGGAAGAGGACGCGGGAGTAGTTTCAACATGTTACTCGGGCCACCAGAAGCACTGTCTTTATTGTCGCGTCTTTGCGTTCCTTATCGGGTCTTACTATCGCTATCGCTGTCTTTATCGTTATCGGCCATCAGAAGTGGATCTTGGTCGATCTATCCTCTATCACTACCTACCTACCTAGGTAACTAAGATAGGGCCGATTTTAGCGGCCTAGGTACCTTAGGTATCTAGGCTGCTAGGTAAGTAGGTAGGTACCTAAGTACGGAGTACGGTCCACGGATATAGTAGCAGAGTAGGTACCTACTCCGTACATTTGGTGCTTACCTAGGTAGGTCATTGACGCTAAGCTATCGGCGGATCCGGGGCAGTCGCGGTTCAACAACAACATCCGATGCACAAGGAACCTCGAACAACCGAACCCTTCGTCAACATCGCCAATTGCTTTCTGTTGACCACGGCGCCAATCTCTCTCGCTTGGGGCATACGCGCCGTTTGTCTTTCCACTCGCGCCCAATATTCAACGGCCGCGTTTCTCTAGCTCCCCTTCCCGTTAAGCTTTCTAGCCTTGGGTCTCCCGACCACCTTCTGAGACGCGTCTCTCTGTCCAGCGTCAAGCTTAGGCCTTGAACCTTCCTTCGCCTTGCCACCGCTTCAAACCACCATTCTTGGCCTCGCAACTTCAAATCGACCTGTCAGACGATTACTAAGATCACCATTGTGACTGATATTGGAGCTGTGCGCTTTACCTGGTCCGAATTGACTGACTGCGAGCTTGGTTGACCAGACCCTGGCAGCGCGAACCCCGGTCTGCCAGTTTCGGGACACCGCGTCTGTTTCTGCGTGTGGACCACCTCCAACCTTCTTTACCTACTCTACGGATACTTTAACTCTTTACCTGTATCGCAGGATCAACCACGCAGTCCCAACAATAGCAGTACGACTACCCGTTTTCCAACCTCGACAAAACCCGGAAGCTGTCTGCGACCAGCTCTCAGTGAAGCACTGAAGAAAAGGCTCAGCTCCATCTTTCTGGCCGTTCTCTCGATTGGGAAGCAAGGGCTACGGTCGCAGACACCCGTCAACCGACGACCAAGGCGCTCGAGTAAAGGCCTATCACGGCAAGAAGGGCCCCTTGTACCGTTTTCGTTAGCGAGGTCTAATCGGAACCACTGCCTGCACGCTGACGGTCGCGTTGACAAACACGCCGGATTGCGGGCCATTGCCAACACGCCCCTTGAAAACGCACGGAGGGGAACAAGTGGTTGACGACACATCGCACGGAATCAGTCCAATGGGCCGGATTTAGGACGCGTCCAGAATGCCTACTACCCAGGTCACCCCGCCGAGGATGCTCTTCTCCAAACCATCGCTGAGTCTCTTCTCAAAGCCCGCAAGGTTGTTGTCATTACCGGCGCTGGCATCAGTACCAATTCTGGCATTCCCGTAAGCACTCGTGGCGTCACCACTCTCGGAACTCGTGCTAATGATGATATAGGACTTCCGCAGTGAGAATGGACTCTACTCCTTGATTCAGGCTCAGTTCGACGCCGCGAACCGGGAGGATATTCTGGAATCGAGATGCCATACATCGCTCAAGACGAACCGCGACGAGCGTGAACCACCCACAAAGCGGCGGAGACTGTCTTTCGAGGATTCAGGCATCTGTCTCAGCGACGACTCCCAGGCTACTGACGACCAAAACGCGTCCGGATCCGAACAAGCCAAGAGTCTCCGGTCGAACGAGCCAAACTCACTGATATCCTACCCAATTAACGCCAGAGCCGACGTTCCGATCACGAGAGCGAGGTCAAGGGAACCAACGGTGGACGGCAATACCGCAAATGAGTCTGGCTCCACGAAAGATTCCTGTAACAGACGCACAGAAGCCAGCACTAGGTCGACTCGATCCACTAGGAGAGCCTCGTCCCTGCCTCCTGGCAAGAGCCCCCGGAAAGGCCCATCTACAGCTTCGCATTCGAATTCAACCGATGCGCAAAGCGGCTCGTCTGAAGATGAAAGACCAGCCCGTTGCGTTCTACGGAGGCGCGGCCATTCTGCAAGCCCAGACGCTCGGCCAAGAGCCAACGCTTATCAGGCGCGCTCTGCCGTGCTGCGAAAGAGGTCTTTGTTTACGTCTCCTCTGGATACTGTACGGGCAGCTGAACGTAACCATGCATCCGATTTAATGCCAATCGAGCCAAGAAGAACTCGTTCCAGGGCAGTGGTGCAGCCGGGGGAAGCTAAGCAGACGCCCGACTCGGCTCCAAGACCAATGCCACAAGGTGCAAATCACATCACGCCCGAAACCACGAGGTTCTTCTTCAGCTCCTCGCCTCTATCCTCGCCACCCAGTATATTCCCGCAAACACCGACGCGCCCGAGAGAGACCGCCTGTATATTACGATCAAATCTTCTGCAACCCGGGCTGGCTTTTAGCTCATCCCCGCTCTCTTCGCCTCCACCTGTCTTATTCGACCCCTTTGAGGAAGAGTCATCGACAAGCGGGCAAACCTCGAGTGCTGCCAGCAGCTCGGCATCTTCCGAAACTGACGAAATCCCTCCGTCATCTCAGTTCAACAAATCGACACTGCCCAACATCAAGGGCAGGGATTTATTCGACGCCTCGATCTGGGCTGATCCGCTGCGAACATCAGTTTTCTACACATTCGCCACCACCCTTCGGCAAAAGGTGAAGGATGTCGCGCCAACAGAATCACATCACTTCATTGGCCACCTTCGCAACCGTGGAAAATTGGTCCGCTGTTACACGCAAAACATTGACCAGATTGAAGAAAAGGTTGGCCTATCAACATCACTCCAAGAAGGTCCGGGGCACAGAGGCCGTTTCTCAAGAAAGTCTGTTGGAGCTGTCTTGGCTACGACAGCATCAGCGACGTCCTCAACCAGCAGTGAAACTGCTTCTGTCGTACCAGAGCCGGAAGAAAAGAAAGAAGTCGACGATCCAGAGGGAGCTGGCAGTGCTGAGGGCAACGAATCGGCTGACACTACTTGTTCGGCCGAGTCCCAAAACCAATCGCGACCTGACCGAAAGCCCAACGGCGTGGAGTGTGTCTTTCTGCACGGCTCTCTGGAGTCTCTACGTTGCTTCCTCTGTGGAAAGATTTGCGACTGGGACGAAGATGGAAGAGTGTTGGAAACCATGTCTGGCCGTCAGCCTGAATGCCCATACTGTGCCGGAGCGACCGCTGCAAGACAGGAAAGAGGCAAAAGGGCGCTGGGTGTGGGTAAATTGAGACCGGACATTGTGCTCTATGGTGAAGAACACCCGAGCGCCCATCTCATTTCTCCCATTGTCACACATGATCTTGGACTTTCACCCGACCTCCTTCTCATCCTCGGCACCTCTCTCAGAGTTCACGGGCTCAAAGTTCTTGTTAGGGAGTTCGCCAAGACTATTCACAGCAGAGGCGGCAAAGTAGTCTTTGTCAATTACACCAAACCCCCAGAGAGTTCATGGGGGACATCATCGACTACTGGGTTCAGTGGGACTGCGACGCGTGGGTATCCAACTTGAAGGAAAGAATTCCTTTGCTTTGGTTGCCGCCAGGCACAAAGCTACCCAAGAAGAAGAAGGAAAGCAGCGACAAACCGAAGAAGCGGCAAGGCATTGCAGAGGAGGGGCCGAAACCAAGGTCGGAGTCATCAAAGTCGGGCGAGAACGCTCCAAAGACATCGCAGCCGGAAGCAGCTGTAAAATCCGAGAAGTCTTCTACTGTCGCGACTTCCGAGGCAGCAACGGGAAATTCACTTCCCCAGGCAGTGCCCGACCCAGAAAAGGCAGACGAGCCGGTCAAGCTTGAGCCCGCCCACGGGCAGCCAGCAGCTCAGGAAAGCGAGACCCCCAATGCTGCCGCACCCAAGTCGGCGCCGCGTCGACCGATGGCTGTTCGCGACGACACAACCAATGCGGCGTATGTCGTGTTGAAAGTCATGGCGGAGCTCCGCCGCATTGCTGGCGGTGCCTCGATATCGCCCTCTTCTCCTATGGGCCACCGGGTTGAGAAGCCGAAACCCAGACGAGCCAGAAAATCTGCACCGGCTGCTCTACCACGGCCCTCGGATCCCAACACTCCACACGATGCTGCGAACTCGGGGCTGGGGCCGAGCGTGGCTTTGGTGAAGCAAGAGTTTCGACAGCTACAACCATTATGTGACGCGCATGGCGTTGCGGGAGACATAACTATGTCGGGGACCGAAGAGAACTCCATCCTTGCGGCCGTCAAGCTGAATCCCCGGACCCGGAAACGGAAGATAATCGACGGCGAGGAGGTGTTTGTGCCTGGTCTGCCTCGCACCAAGACTCTTCCCCGACCGAACCCACAGAAAGCCAGGACGCCGTCAATCAAGAACCGGCCAGTCATCGTCTCGCCCGTCTCCCCAAAGATCCTCTCCGACATCAAGCGAGCATCAATGGACTCGTGCACGCTGGCACCTCTTAGGGCGAAGGAGCAACCTGCAGCGACGGCGTTCAAGCTGCAGCCCTTGGAGCCCACTCATTCTCCTGCTGGCCCTCTTTCAGTCATGTCGCCCAACTCGCGGGCTCGCACTTGCCCGGCAGTAACCGACCCATTCTACTTGACAGATACCCTCTTGTATCAACTGTCACAGCCACCTGGCTGGACCCGCTCGCGGATTCTCAAGTTTGAGTTGCCAACAAGAAGGTATCAGTCTAGAAAGGAAACAGAGGCGGCCGCGGCGCTGCAGGGGCTGAAGAGAGGATAGATTGGCGCATAGGGTCATCATGATGCCAGGCGTTTCGTGGGAAGAGGCGCCGGAAGATACCCATAGATGAAATGCAGTTCCTTGAAGGCGCAGTGTAGCTGCAACGAATGAATGATTCTTCGCAAACCCTGAGCTACAGGCGCATACACGTGATGCCTTGCAAGTTCTTCCGTTTACATGAGAAGAACAATAAAAAGCGAGACGGATGCCCCAGACGGGTCTAGCCGGGCTCCTAACCGTCTTGCACTCCCCTCGTCATCCTCCGGCAGAAGAGGGCGATTTGAAGGTTGACGAATTCTGGAATACCTATCTGAACGGGCCACGATATAGGCCTCGACAGCACGAAATTAGAAGCAAAGAAATGCAAAGGCACGTGGGTCACGTATGGACGGCCCGGGCTTCTGTTGATTGCAGGACAAGCGAACCGACTAGTAGGTTGATAAGCTTTGGACACCATGGTCAGGGACCATGTCGACACAGCACGAAGATCGTGGCGGACATGGCTCAGCTGGGAGAGCGTCAGACTGAGGTCAACCTCGTCGACATAGCATGCAGCTCGGGCGTCACTTTTTCTTCTCCTTTTTTCTTCGTCTTTTCTTCCTCGGCCTCCATTCTTTTGTTACTTCTCCAGCGAGAGAAGTGCTGTGTGACTTTTCGAGGGCTGTTGAACAAAGGCAAGCTAGAAGGGTTCTAAACTGCGTGTGCGGTCACCTGGTCGTCGATAGTTTCTTGGCGCGACGGCGGCCAATCTTGTTGCTACACAGCGACAGTCTGACGAGATGCGATGAGGGGAAGGGGGAGCCAGGACCAGACCGGGAGCTTCTGGGTCTTTGTCTGGGGTCATTCTTGGAGTCAGGCTGGGCGTCGGAAGGTGCTTGCCGATGCCTCGACACATGACGGATAAGGAATATCAAGGCACGGGCGAGCACCGTGTAAACAGTAACCAAAAGTCACTGGCGAGCGCCCGGACTGCAGGGACGGTAACGTGGTTCAAAGCTTTGGACAACACACACGCAGACGTTGGCGTCGGTAAAAGCGAGGGTGTAGGGTTGGTATGTAAGACGAGTCGTGGACCGGCGATGGGGTACCTGGACTTGGTCGACGCGCGGGCTGACTGACACATCTCAGCCCCGAGGACATGCATGAAGAGCGAGGGGTATTTTTTTTTTTTTCGAAACGTAGACGGTTCTCGGCTGCCTCGAGGCGTGAGGTGTGCGGGCAGGACTCTGGCCCAACATTGGGTGTGGCGATTGCCCATGACTGCGGCATCGTTCCATGCGGCGAAATAGCTTGCAAGGTCCGCATGCCTGACCAGAAGGATGGCGGCAGGATTACTGACTTGGCAATAGTGCTAGCGTTGATACACTTAGCTCACGAGCGATGGCTTGTGGAGTGCAAGGGTGCTGATGAGTTGGGGATTCTGTGTCGTGTTCAGCGAGCCGTAGATGACACCACCTCCCGAGTGTGAAGGTGTCGTTGGCGACGCCTTTTTGCAAACTTGGAGACTTGGAGACCGCGCCTCCGCCAAGAACAGAATGAGGGCTGGCGGTCAAACTGGCTGACGGATGCATCCCTCGGTCCGCAAGACAGTCAGTGGGAGGTAGGTATGTTCGTACTACGTACTAGGCAAGGCCCGCCGATTTAAGCTTCCCGGAAGCCAAGGGTGAGACAGTGATCTGCGGTGCTGCACACAGAGGATACCGATACGTACGTACGTACCTAGGTACCTAGGTACGTACAGGTAGGTACCTATGTAAGGAAACATGGTTTTTCCGAGTGCTGTACCTGAAGTGATGGGGTTGATTGTGTGGTGTTAGTATTTGGTATTCCGGGCTGGCTAGCGGTAACGGCTAAGGCAGGCAGTCAGTCGGCGTCCAGTTCCCCCAAACAGTGGTTGTTCGGGTGTAGTATGCCCAGGCAGGTGAGGAGTGGGGAGGAAACGCGCCCCCTCCCCTTGCCTTCCCTCTTCAAGAACACCGGCACGCACCTTCCTCACTACCAGCCATCGTATCCGTACCTACCGCACCAATGTGCCAGGCAGGCAGGCGGGTGACAAAAAAAGCCACACTCAGTAAAGCTGACTTAAGGTGAGTTGTACCTTAGGCATCTACAATATGTTAGGGAGATGGATAACTGAAGACTACCTACATACCCCATATTTTAGCGTATACGTGCTTGAGTTGACCACTGTAATTTGTGAGTGCGGCTTTTTTTGTCAACCGCCTGCCTGGGAACCATTGACTCTGTATTCATTCGGTACGGAGTACTCCGAACTTATAACATCATCCTAGAGTTTACGCCGGCGCAGGCGTTGTTGCAAAACCCCGAGTTCCGGATAGACGACACCCTGGAGAAAGGTTTCGCCGATATCGCACAACAAATTTTTTCCTTGACCGCTCGGACTTTTTGCTTGCTTGGTTGACACTGGCTGCCCCTCCTTGCTTGACATTGACATTGATTATTATTACCCCTCCAACCCACCCACATCGACTTGCGACGAACACGAGTTTGCCCACCCACCCACTTCCACTTCATTCAATTCTTCAGTTGCGACGTCTGCCATAGCCAACATGTCCAAGGGTACCGTGTGCCTCGCGTACGTCCATCCATTCCCTGAATCCTGTAAAGTATCGGATGGCAACTAACTAATGCAACTCCAACAGCTACTCAGGTGGTGTAAGTCCCCCCCCCCCCCCCCCCCCCCCCCGAACCAAGCAACAAACCCCATGACGCAAATATCATCGCTATAACGGGGCCATACTGACCATCACGAAGCTCGACACCTCGACCATTCTCGCCTGGCTGCTCGACCAGGGCTATGAGGTCGTGTTAGTTGTCCCTCGCACTTGCGCTGCCAGGACTGCCCTGCTGACGATACAAGCGCATACATCGCCAATGTTGGCCAGGAGGAGGACTGGGCTGCCGTCGAGAAGAAGGGTGAGCCACTGCTGAAGAGTCGCTGTTTGGGATCCCACCACTGACCCCGATCACCCGCAGCTCTCGCCATGGGCGCCAAGAAGGTACCGCGACATGACCCGAGCCACGATTGAGTGCATTCTCATAACCTCGACACCAGATGATCATCGACGACCTCGAGCGCGAGATGGTTGAGTGAGTCGTCCTATAAAAAAAAGGCACCATACGCTGTCTGTTCGACTCGCTGACACACTGTCAAAGGGACCTTTGCTTCAAGGCCGTCAGGGTCAACGCACAATACGAGGACACCTACTTGCTGGGCACCAGCTTGGCTCGTCCCGTCATCGCCCGCGGCATGATGAGGGCTGCCGCTCGGGGTAAGACGGGTCAAACCACCAGAGAATCATGTCACTTTTTTGCTGACCGTTTCCTCCATAGAGGGTTGCCAGTTCGTCTCCCATGGTTGCGTAAGTGTTGCCCTCATCTCTGCATATGCTCTCAGGTGCTAACAGTAGCAGACCGGCAAGGGAAACGACCAGGTACGCTTCGAGCTCGCCTTCTACACCATCAACCCCAGCATCAAGTGCATCAGCCCCTGGCGCCTGCCCGAGTTCACCTCGCGCTTCCAGGTAAGTGTCGATTCTGTCCCACCTCCCATCATGTCTTCTCACTAACGTTGCCAAACCAGGGCCGAAACGATCTTCTGGAATACGCTGCCCAGAAGGGTAAGACCAGGCCAATCTTTGTTCCCGAGCTTTTGACCGCTAAGACAGCCCAGGCATTCCCGTCTCTTCCACCAAGGCCAAGCCGTACTCGATGGACGCCAACCTCGCTCACTGCTCGTACGAGGCAAGTCTATCTGCTCGCGGATTCCTAGACGCACATGGCTAACTCGCAACAGGCCGGTATGCTCGAGGACCCCGACGTCACTCCTCCCGACGACATGTGGACCATGACTGTCTCCCCCCTCAAGGCTCCCGACACGCCCGCCCACATCACGATTCACTTTGAGAAGGGTATCCCTGTCAAGGTTGTGACTCTTGAGTCCCAGCAGACTGTCACCGATTCCGTCGAGGTCTTCAAGCTCCTCAACGCCCTCGGAAAGGAGCACGGCATTGGCCGCATTGTACGTCACTCAACTCCGCTGGCGCAAGCCCCAGTGTATCTGCGTCTAACCGTACCAGGATATCGTTGAGAACCGCCTGATCGGCTTGAAGTCTCGTGGTTGCTACGGTGAGTCGTTCTGCTGGTATTTCCAGGTCTTGTACTGACCACCCCCTTAGACTCTCCCGCCATGACGATCCTTCGTGTGGCACACCTCGCCATTGAGGGCCTGTGAGTGGACTTCATCCATTATTATTTCCATATGAGCTGACCCTCCATGCTAGTACTCTCGACGGCCGCCTGAGGGCCGCCCGCGACCTGTTGGCCAAGCAATGGTCTCAGCTGCTGTACAACGGTCTTTACTACAGCCCCGAGAGAGCCTTCCTGCAGCGTACGTCGAAACTCTGTGGCAAAGTAGTTAAACAAAACGCTGACCTTTTTCAATAGCCAGCTTGGATTTCGCCCAAGAACGGGTAAGCACGAGTTGCCCAAACGAGATGGAACATGGTATTGACTCTTCTAGGTTAACGGCGAGGTCCGTCTCCAGCTGTACAAGGGCCAGGCCTACGTCCTCGGCCGCAGGTCTCCGGAGAAGCTGTACTCGGAGGAGGACGCCTCCATGGACTCCCTCACCACCTTCGACCCCGCCGACGCGGTACGTTCTGAAGCATTGTCCCGGACAGAGAGAAGGTAGACGGCTAACGCATAATTTCTAGACCGGCTTCATCGCCATCGAGTCCATCCGCCTCAAGAAGGTACGATACGCCCCTCCCGTGTTTGTCATCTAACTGCAATGCTAACATCGTGTAGTACGGCCAGCAGTTGGCGGAGCAGGGCTACGAGTTTTGAGTAATGAGATGATGAGAATTTGCTTTAGGGAAAAAAAAAGAATGACTGTGTATGATGGATTATCCGTTGAAAAAATCAGAAACCAGAATTCATGACAAGGTTATGCGCAGAACGCAATTTTCACATGATACGCCGTAGAGTTCAACTTGGCTACGCCGTTTTCTCGCAGGGACAATCTTGACGACCCCTGTCGGGCGTGCACAGGGGCAGGGGCCAATAGCCTACTCCAAGACCCCTCTGGGGCACACCACTATGCTTAACTCGATCAAACTTGCTTGATATTTCGATCTTCACCTCACCCTGTGTGACCGGTTCTCTGCCCTACAAGCATGCTCACTCCCTCGCTCCTAGCCACATCTAACCCATCTTTTCCTTTTCCTTTTCCTTTTCCTTTTCCTTTTCCTTTTCCCCACGCTTCGTACCTTGGCTAGCCTCCCCGCAAACAATTCGGCCCGTCTCATCCATATCATATATCGTACCGCTGTTGTTGCTTGAACTCATCGAGCCATACATACCCCTTTGTAAGCCTCCAACTTATCGCTTTGGGAAGTCCCAGTATGGTCAGGCACCCCGTCCGATACTAACCAGCCTCGGTATTTCTTGGTAAAACAAAGGAACGCATTCAACGGCCAGCAATACCTACCCAGGTAGCTAGATGCTACCTATGGAGCGCCTTGCCTCGCCCATCAACAAAGAAAGTAGCGTGCTCCCATCCTAAACCTACTACCGCGTCTTAACCCCCGCGTTTGCTGCCCTACTATGTACTGGCCGATCGACGATCTGTCTTTTCCTTAGCTGGACGATCGGCACCCTGGCCGGACAAGCGCCGCGCGAGTCCTGCTCCTAACAAACTTTTGCAAATTACATTACTTTTGTCACGAGATCCACAGCATGGCGGTCAACCACCTCCATACGCCGCCGTCTGGTTCTACAGCTTCTACAAACACCAACACCGAAATCGCGGCTGTCCTCGGCGCGTTGTCCGCGAGCGATTCTAGAGGGCACTTCGATGCAACCTGCCTGCAACTTGCCATATCGTGAGAGGCGTTGTTTGGTTACCTGCCCGAGCGCGAGCCCAGGACGTCCACGGGGGCCCTCAAGATGCGCCTCCGATGACGTCTCGGGCCTGCCATGCACTGTTTTCTAACCCATCCCTAGCAAACATTGCACCGCTATGATACCTTTAAACTCCATATTACGCTAGACCTGGGACACCACTCCTGAAGACGCCAATGACCACCATGACTCGACTCGGTGCTAGGACCCTTCTAGCTCTCGATTGCCGCCGGCGTCAAGTGCCGCTTTGGCTCCTAGGCACTGGAGAAAGCATCCTACCTGCACTAATCTTCCAACTCCACCTAGGTAGGCATGCCACGGATCCCAGTCACCCGGGCCGTTCGGGAGCACGTCGTGCTCTTCGGAGTCTCCTCCTGATGCGCTTCACACAGCACGTCAAAGCCAAAGGAACACGGGGCTCATCTTTGTTGCCTAGTGAGCATGCGGCACTCTCTCAGACTGTTTTGCATTTTCAGGTACCAGAAAAGTTAGTCAAGAGCCCAAGGGGGGACATGTGGGAGACGCTGAGCGGCTTACGCGGTGGGTGTCATGGGTACTTGTCCGAACTGGGAGAGGGCCACAGCTGCACGCCGTAGGCTTCTTCCCAATGTAACGTCTGTCTTTGAGGTCCCTCCTGAAGACTCTATTTCTGGATTTTGTTCTTCGTCAAATGTCGTCTCATGTCCACCTCCAGGCCCAAGTGTCGCTGTGTATCCCTGGTCTGTCTATCCCTCCCAGTGAATCCATCTCGGCCTGCCTAGTTGCTTGCTTACACGCCTCATCCTTCTTCTGATTCGTTGTCTCGGTACTGAGCATTCGGTAGCCTATTAGCTGAGCCCCCAATAGTGTTATCTCGGCAACTGACTGGCGCATTCGAATCAGCTGCAATCCTCGCCTCGGGAAGACTGCTCTTTTGGCTGAGCTGTCAGGGCTTAGGTGGTGCTCCGCTTGACGGGATTGGACGTCTGTATAGGGTCTTGGGGAGGGCTGTCGAGTACTGAAAAGTCGACAAGGGAAAATACCGCGGCGTGAAACCCAGTCGACATATAAGATGGTCAACTCCAAGCGGTGGTCATGGTCAGGAGGAGGTCCGCGGAAGGTTCAACCCCGAGAAGGTGCGGCGACGAGCCAACAACCTCTCGTCCTCCCTCCCGGCGAACCTGGCGAGGTCGACAAACCAAACGATCAAGAGCTCCAGCCTGGTGCCAACTGTGCCTCATCGCGTCGGTTGTCTAAGAATCGGTGGAGCTGGCGGCCAGATCCAACTCTGGCGATATCCCGCGAAGACCAGGAGAACGAACAAGCCGAGATGCAAGGCAGGAACCCGAACCAGGGTCAAGCAGATACGCCACCAAACGACTCGCACCTGTTGCCGAAACACATCAAAACGACCGAACCCGCTCCCCCTACTGCTACAATTACTGCTACCATTTCTCCCTCTCCTGCTTCCGCCGCTAGATCGAGGCCGAGGCCGGCTTCGATGATGGCATTTGCGAGCGTATCTCGCGGCGCTACATCTTCTCATCCAACTTCCAAAACGCGGGAACAAGAAGAAGATGAACAGACTTCGGCAGAGGCCAAGAACGTCTTCACCCGAGTCATCAATCGACGTCTTAGTTTATATAGTATCAACAAGAAGTCCGCGCCCGTGGACCGTCAGCAACAGCAGAGACAAGCCGAACCGACGCCGCCGCCCTCTCGACAGCAGCAACAACCAACCCGACCTATGCCGATGCCGATGCAGCCGCTGATACGACATCGTCTCCAACTCCACAATCCCCAGAACACCCTCCGCGCGACCTCAACCCCTGTCGGCAATGTGAACCAGGGTCACATTGACAACGGTCACGTCGTTGCACCGCTGCCAGGGTTGGACGAGAACTCGCTGCTGCAGCTGCCACCGACCATACAGCGTCCCTCGACTCCCCCAGCGGCTGAGGTTGCAGCGCTGGCCAACGGCACTACGTCACCACCAAGCGATGCACTGCCTTCAACAGAAGAGACAGGGCTGTTTGGCCGCTTGATCCGCCGGCGGCCGGCACCCAAAGAGAAGGATGCCGAAACCCATAAGAGGCGGGTGGGTTCCGCCAGCATCGGCGACAATACGAACCAACCCTCCGGAGTCAACGACGGAACCGGAAGCTCGGCCAACCCGGTTCCGGTGACAAGTGAGACCACGGGGAATCTCCAGGTGCAGACACAGTCCCTGCCACTGAAGCCGTCGTCGCTCAAGACACATGACGCACCAAGTAGTACTCCCGGAAGTGAGACCATCTCAGACGCGCGAACCACGTCAAAGTCCTCTGTACCGCGGTTCCTCCGACAAGTGACGAAATCCCGGCAGGCAGCTGAAGCCATGACCCAAACGGCCATGCCCCAGAAGTCCAAGTCCCATTTCCACTTACAACCTTCTCAGCAGCCCACGCCGCCCTCGACCACGCAATCGAAACCGCGGTCCAAACGCAGCTTTGGAAAGCGATTCTGGTCGAGACCCGGTGCAAACGACTTTGGCGAGGACGATAACCATGTGTCCAAGCCCGAAGCACCATCAGTGCCACCCGTGCCCACTACGGTCTATGTACCAACACACGCGGCGGCGGACTTTTCGCGCACCATCAACCCACGCCTCAACCGCAAAAGCCTCGTCGTTGACGACGGCCAGATGCAGGTTCTACACCCATTAGCCACAACAACCGCCGATGTACGGCCAGGAGAGCCAGAGACTCAGCAGAGGCAACGGGCGGTGGCGGTTGCAACCATTGACAAGCACACAGCGAGGGGTCTGTCCATGTCCAAGTATGAGGCGCCGTCTCCTATGGAATTGCACCGTCGTCTCGAAATCGTCAAGAGGAGCGAGGCTGAAGTGGCCGCCACGAAGGAGGCGGCGATTCTCAACCCATGGCAGCACCAGCTCAATCTATTGCAGATTAACGCAAACACATCGGCTTCGAACATGAAGCCACCCATTCCCAAGGGCCACTCTCGCTCAATGTCTTCCCGTCGGCACAGCTTCAGCCTCGTTTCCGACCCTCACGCGAGAGAACTCACACCACCTAGGTCAGCTTCCCCTGTCGAGACGGAAGCTCCGATCGACCCCCAAGCCAGATGCCGCAGCAAATGGCCTCTGCACTAACACCCCGTCCCAAGTCGTTTTACGACTACGCTCATTACACTCGACAAGGCGGCCCTGCCAAACAATATCCCGCCAGGGAGATGACAGACTTTGAACGATTCTTGGCAGAGGCTGAAGCAAGGGAGCGTGAGCACCAGGCCCAGATGTGGCGCAACATTGCTCGCCGCTCCGGTCATTATGGTTATAGCGATAATCCCTGGAACCCCTCCCGTCCCGTTGACCCTTCTCTGGCAGCGAATGCAACGGCGAATCGGAACAGCAGCAGCAACAACAACAACATCAACAAGCGAAACAGTGCACAGTATACGGTTAACAAGCGGGCGAGCATGATGTCGGATTTCTACGGTTCGCCAACCGGAGCAAACGGCTCCAGTGGCGACGATGCAGATGCCACGAGAGGCCTGCGACACCAAGGAAGCGTCTCGAAGCGCATCTCGAACTATATAAAACCGCCAAAACCGTCTGGCGAGCCCGTGTACGAGGACTGGCCGACTGGGCGGACCAACCGGAGAAGCGTCATCGTGGGGGCGATCGGAGAGTGAGGAGTGTGGTGATGATACCCTGAAGGAAGATGGCGATTATCGCCTAGACATACATGACCTGATATTTTCTTATCCATATACCTTGCTATCCAAACTTAGGCTGTCGTGAAATTAAAACAAATTCAATTCATGAAGATTTGAGACGAAAGGTGTGTTAGCGGTGTTGCTGAAAGCAAAGAAGTGCTCAAAGACAAGAATCAATCTACCGGTACCTAGGTAGGTATCTAAGAGAAGGGAATACTTAATTCAGCGAGAGGTGTCATATGCTGGTTACATAAGCATGCATGCTCCGATTATACCGGCACGGAACAATAACCTTGCCTTGTCTGTCCAGGTCCGTACATACTACCTAGGTAGGTACCTGGAGGGAGGATTTTCCCTATCATGGTAACGGCCTGAGGGGCCTCAATACCTAAGGAGCAAGAGACTTGAGCCCTCTCCTTAGCTGGGAGTAGCCTGTCGCCCGCCCAATTCGCCATCGCGAAACGGAAAAACGGAGGAGGAGGGGAAAAAAGGATTCGGTCGGGTGCAGTTTGGACAGATAATAAGTTAGCCCGATTAGCTGTATCGAATTCCTTCGGCCAGCTTCTGCTACCTTTTTCCTATTCGCCTCTCCCCGTATTCTCCGCCAACAACGCGAGAGAGAAAGAGTGAGAGAAGAGACCCCACACCAGCAGCCCGCCCTCTCTTCAAGCCACGGGTCACTTCAACCTTGCGCGATTCTCCATCCTCTCTCTCGCTCTCTTTATTTTCTTGATTTTTGCTTTCCCATCCGCATCGAAGAAAACTACCATCGATGCAAAGAGGGACCTAGCTAGGTCGACGACACTCCTCCGTCTCTCTTCATCACAGCTCCGCCGTGCATAGTCGCTTGATCGGTCGGTCCCTCGCGCGCAACCGCCATCGCTCACCATGGCGCCCCTTGTGGATAATCCCCAGATCAAGGTCGCCGAGTTGTGGAAGCCTCTCCCGACCTACTTCCACGCCTATGTCTGGCCCTTTGCCATCCTCTGGCCCATCTTCTTGCGCTACTACCTCACCCCGAACTTTACGAGAAGCACATCGCATCCGAGGAATGGACCTTTGTGTGGATCGGTTCCATCGTCACCCTCCAGTCCCTCGCCTGGTTGACCACCCACTGGAGCGTCAACCTCCAGGCCCTCTTCACTGCCACTCGCGCCAAGTCAATTGACGAGGCCGAGCTGGTCAAGGTCATCCCCGTAGCCAACGCCGGCTCTGCCGACATCTGCAAGATCGTTCGCGACAAGGTGAGCAAGCCAGACGCCGGAGCGCCACCATCACCCACCCCATCCTCTAACATCGCGCAGGTCGCCGGCAAGGTCAACACCTCATTCTATTTCCAGAAGCGACGTTTCATCTACTACCCCGAGGACAAGTGCTTCCGAACCCTCGCCTACGAAATCGATGCCGAGCCGAAGCCCACGGTCGGACGCTACCAACAATCCAGAGGCATCACAACCGCCGACGAGCTCAAGAGGA
Source organism: Colletotrichum falcatum (assembly GCA_019425465.1). Classification (NCBI taxonomy): domain Eukaryota; kingdom Fungi; phylum Ascomycota; class Sordariomycetes; order Glomerellales; family Glomerellaceae; genus Colletotrichum; species Colletotrichum falcatum. The sequence continues at coordinate 10,803 of SWKJ01000098.1, read as the reverse complement.
TCGAGGAGCACTACGGCCCCAATGCCTTCGACATTCCCGTCCCCACATTCACCGAGCTTTTCAAGGAGCATGCCGTCGCGCCTTTTTTTGTCTTTCAGATCTTCTGTGTCGGTCTCTGGATGCTGGACGAATACTGGTACTACTCGCTCTTCACTCTCTTCATGCTGGTCGCCTTCGAGAGCACCGTCGTCTGGCAACGCCAGCGCACCCTCATGGAGTTCCGCGGAATGAGCATCAAGCCGTACGATGTCTACGTATACCGCCTGGGCAAGTGGACAGAGATCCTGAGCGACCAGCTCCTCCCCGGTGATCTCGTCTCTGTTGGACGCACCAAGGAGGACAGCGGCGTCGCCTGCGATATGTTGCTAGTTGAGGGAACTGCCATTGTGAACGAGGCCATGCTTTCTGGCGAAAGCACCCCTCTTCTGAAGGATTCCATACAGCTCCGACCCGCCGACGCCGCTCTCGAGCCCGAGGGTCTCGACAAGAACGCCTTCCTCTGGGGTGGCACCAAGGTTCTGCAGATTACTCACGGCAATCCCGACGAGGAGAAGCCCAAGCTAGCTTCCGGTGTCCCGCCTCCTCCTGACAACGGCGCCATGGCCATCGTCCAGAAGACCGGCTTCGAGACGTCTCAGGGCAGCTTGGTCCGCACCATGATCTACTCTACCGAGCGTGTGTCTGCCAACAACGTCGAGGCCTTGCTCTTCATTCTGTTCCTCTTGATTTTCGCCATTGCTGCCTCGTGGTACGTCTGGGACGAGGGTGTCAAGAAGGACCGCAAGCGCTCCAAGCTCCTGCTTGACTGCGTCTTGATCGTCACCAGTGTCGTCCCCCCAGAACTGCCCATGGAACTCAGTCTTGCGGTCAACACTAGCTTGGCTGCCCTGGCCAAGTACGCCATCTTTTGCACCGAGCCATTCCGCATTCCCTTCGCCGGTCGCGTCGATGTCGCCTGCTTCGATAAGACCGGTACCCTGACCGGCGAGGACTTGGTTGTTGAGGGCATTGCCGGTTTAGGACTGGGCCAAGCCGCCGGTACAGACACTCCTCGTGAGACGGATGGTGCCCACTCTCAGATGACGCCGGTCAACGAGATCCGCCTGGACACGACTTTGGTTCTTGCCACTGCTCACGCTCTTGTCAAGCTCGACGAGGGCGAAGTCGTTGGTGACCCCATGGAGAAGGCTACTCTGACATCTCTTGGATGGACTCTTGGAAGAAATGACACCCTCGCCAGCAAGCCTGCCACGGCAGCTACTACCGGCATTAGCGGAACCGTTCAGATCAAGCGCCGCTTCCAGTTCTCCTCCGCCCTCAAGAGACAGAGCGCCGTCGCAACTGTCAACGGTGCGGACAAGCAAGGCAACAGGATTCGCGGCACCTTTGTTGGTGTCAAGGGCGCTCCCGAGACCATCATGAAGAGACTGTCTTTTATCCCGGCAGACTACGAAGAGACGTACAAGTACTTCACTCGGCGTGGCTCTCGCGTTCTCGCTCTCGCCTACAAGCAGCTTACTGTTGACAATGAGCTCGGGGGCAGCAAGATCAACGACCTGAAGCGTGAGAACGTCGAGTCTGGGCTCACTTTTGCTGGGTTCCTCGTCCTGTCCTGCCCCTGAAGGAAGATGCCAAGCAGGCTGTCCAGATGCTCAATGAGAGCAGTCACCGCGTTGTTATGATTACCGGAGATAACCCTCTCACCGCCGTGTACGTCGCCAGAGACGTCGAGATCGTGGACCGCGACGTCTTGATCCTGGACGCTCCTGAAGACAATGAGGGCGGCGACAAGCTCGTCTGGCGCAGCGTCGATGAGAAGACAATCATCCCGGTCGATGCCAACAAGCCCTGGATCCCAAGATTATTCAAAACAACGACCTCTGTGTTACCGGTTACGCCCTCGCAAAGTTCAAGGGCCAGGTTGGCTGGCAACAGATTCTCCGTTACACCTGGGTCTACGCGCGTGTCTCGCCCAAGCAGAAGGAAGATATCCTTGTTGGTCTCCGAGATATGGGTTACTACACTCTGATGGCCGGTGACGGGACCAACGACGTCGGCGCTCTTAAGCAAGCTCACATTGGTATCGCTCTCCTCAACGGCACCCAAGAGGATCTCACTCGCATTGCCGAGCACTCCCGCAATACCAAGATGAAGGAGCTCTACCAAAAGCAGGTCGACCTGATGAAGCGATTCAACCAGCCGGCACCCCCCGTCCCCGTTATGATTGCCCACCTGTACCCCCCTGGCCCCAGCAACCCCAACTTCAACAAGGCTGTTGAGCGGGAGGCGCAGAAGAAGAATGTCACCCCTGAGGAGTGGCTCAAAGCCAACGGCATAAGCGCCATCGAGACCGTTACATCCCCCGGTGCCCAGCAGCTTCTCAACAGCAACGACCCCAAGGCTGCTCGTCAGGCCAAGGCTGCTGCCAATGCGGCTAGCTTCGCCGACAAGATGACCTCGAGCATGATGGAGAATGAGATGGGTGATGATGAGCCCCCACCCTAAAGCTTGGTGATGCCTCCGTTGCTGCCCCCTTCACCAGCAAGTTGCGCAACGTCATTGCGGTTCCGAACATCATCCGCCAGGGCCGCTGCACACTTGTCGCAACCATCCAGACCTACAAGATTCTCGCACTCAACTGTCTCATCAGCGCCTACAGCCTGAGTGTCCTGTACCTCGAGGGCATCAAGTTTGGTGACGGCCAGTACACCATCAGCGGTATCCTGATGAGCGTCTGCTTCCTGTCCATCTCACGCGCTCGCGTTGTCGAGGGCCTGTCCAAGGAGCGCCCTCAGCCCAACATCTTCAACTTCTACATCATCGGTTCGATTTTGGGACAGTTTGCCGTTCACGTCGTCACCCTGATTTACATTGCCCGCTTCTGCGACAGACTTGAACCGTAAGTTCCACTCCGCCCTACCAAAATCCCACCTGCGGATATGCTAACAACCACATAGCCGCTCTGGTGACGTTGACCTCGAGGCCGAGTTCGCCCCCAGTCTGCTCAACAGCGCTGTTTACTTGCTCCAGCTCATTCAGCAGATCAGCACGTTCGCCATCAACTACCAGGGGCGCCCTTCCGTGAGGGTCTCCGCGAGAACAAGGGAATGTTCTACGGCATTGTCGGTGTCTCTGCCCTGGCCTTCTCCTGTTCGATGGAGTTCATCCCCGAGATCAACGAGCAGATGAAGCTGGTCCCCTTTACCGATGAGTTCAAGACGACGATGACGGCCATCATGGTCCTCGACTATGCCGCGTGCTGGGTGATTGAGGTCGTCCTCAAGCACCTCTTCTCCGACTACCGCCCACGCGATATTGCCGCCCGCAGACCTGAGCAGCTGGAGCGTGAGCGGATCCGCAAAGAGGCGGAGCAGAAGAAGAAGGACGAGGAGGAAGAACAAAAGCGTCTGGAGAAGGTGGCCGAGTTCGAGCGCAAGGTGGAGGAGCGCCGTCAGCAGCTCGAGGCATGGAGACAGGGCCGGAGACAGTAGATGTCGGGTGATAGACCAATCGTGTCGTTTTCACGGAAGAAGACGCATGTTAGACAATGTAAGGAGAGAAGACACGATGTATGATAGCAGTTGAGCATTTGAACCCCTGCACATACCAAAGCGGTAGATTACTGAGACTACACCTGCGCAGAGGGTAACATTTTTCTTTTACTTTGCTTGAATTCTGGTGTAGGGAATGCGACGCCTCGAAGCAGCTCTGGTGTGCGACCAGCCGACTTGAGCGTGTTGGCCATGGATGCATGTCAACGGGGGGTGATACAAATTCAAGTTTGACGTATGCCTCGGTTTAGGAATGTATTGGCTTCCGTTCTTTTCCTTCTTTCCTTTTGTGTGACGTGTCATGATCAGGAATAACACAAACTGAAGTTAGGCTTGTATTCGGATAGACTAATTAGTAACAAGCATCACAGAAATGGGGCGAATGGTTCACGAGGGTCGGGCAATATTAAAGTCAAGAGTGTTTGAAATCTATGGTACAGAGGCAGACTTGAAGTCGATGCCGCGAGTAGGAAAGCACGACTTTTTGCGCCTCCGCGTCTACCCGTTAATTCCCTTCCAGCCGTGCACCCGAACACTATTTGGTGTCGAGATTGGGGCCGGGAGAGATTTGGGTTTCGGTTTTGTTGGGTTTTCAACCTTACTCAACCGTGTCCATCTACTGCAACAGGACGTCACCAGATTGATGGGCCCTGCTCAAAGAGAGAAGAGGGAGAGAAGCGGCGATGCGCTTATTTGGGGGGTTCTGGGCGACGAAAGCGACACCCTTGGCGATGTTCTTCTTCAGGTCGGCGAAGCAGGCCTCGAGGAGCTTCTCCTCGGCGGCGTCAACCTTGCCGAGGGCAGGATCTTCTCGACACCGTTGGGGCCGAGCTCGACCTTGGAGGAGAAGAAGTCAATGCCCTGGTCCTTGTAGAGGGGGGAGTCGACAAAGGTGGGCTCGACGATGCCCTTCTCGCCGTGGGCGGCGCGGAGGAGGGACTCGGCCATGCGGGCACCGGCGAAGGCCATGGAGAGGGTGGCGGAGCCAGCGCCGTCCTTGGCCTTGACGACCTCATCACCGCCGAACTGGACGCGGTTGACGAGCTCGGCGTTAGAGCTCAGGTCGGGGTGGTTGCTCTGGGAGAAGAGGGGGACGATGGTGACGCCCGAGTGGCCGCCAACGACGGTGATGTTCTCATCCTTGGGGTCGGTGCCCTTGATCTCGGAGACGAAGCGGGAGGCGCGGACGACGTCGAGGGTGGTGACGCCAAAGAGGCGCTTGGGGTTGTAGACGCCGCGGGCCTTGAAGACCTCGGAGACGATGGGGACGGTGGAGTTGACGGGGTTGGAGATGACGAGGATGTTGGCGTCGGGGCAAGACTCGGCGCAGGCCTTGGCGAGGTCGCGGACGATGGAGGCGTTTGTGTTGAAAAGGTCGTCGCGGGTCATACCGGGCTTGCGGGGGACGCCGGCGGGGATGAGGACGACCTCGGCGCCCTTGAGGGCGCTGGCGAGGCCAGTGGCGGTGGGGTCGTAGCCCTTGACGGAGGACTTTGTGTTGACGTGGGAGATGTCGGCGGCGACGCCTGGGAAAGGGGAGAGAAGCCAGGTCAGTTTGCCGAAGGGATGCTCAGGACGGGGATTTTGTGGACGCACCAGGGCCTCCGCGGATGTCGTAGAGGGCGAGCTCAGTGACTCTGGGGTTGAGCTTCATGAGCAGGGAGAGGGGCTGGCCAATGCCACCGGCGGCACCGAGGACGGTGACCTTGGAGAGCTATAGGATGCATCGTGTCAGCTGCGACTGTGTTCCTTTGTGTGTTGGTGATTTGTTGTCTTTTGTCGATCGACATTGCATCATAGGTGCTCGAGCTCTCGTTCGTTTCCTCTTTTCCCCTGCTCCCTCCCCCCCTCCTCCCGTCGTCGCCGAGGTCGGCCTTTAAGGATGTACGGGAGGGGTTGCAGTAGAGAAGAGGAAGAAAGCTGGCACCGGAGCTTCTTGCGCGCGGCGACTATAGAGAGGGTCAAGAGGAGGGCAGAAAGGCATAGAGACGTACGCTTCTCGCCGAGGCGGAGAACATGCGGCGCTGGACGAAAGACATGTTTGCGACGGAGGGTATGTGTTGTAGATGGAACACAATTGGGTGGGCTGAGAGGTTGGCGGGTTGGTGGGAAGAAGGGAAGGAGGACGAGAGGTTAAGAATTTTAGAGGCGCGCGAAATAAGTTGGCAGCGGAAGGGCGGAAGGGAACTGGGGGGAAGGGTTGGATGGACAAGCTGGAGCCGGGAATGGAAGATGCGGCCTTGTGGTCTGTGGACACACTTGTCTTGCAGCAGGGCGGCAATCGAGCACCGAGAGCGTGAAAATTAAAATAAAGATAAATAAAAAACCATTGAAAAAAAAGATGAGACGGGGGTTTGCTGTGGAGCGCTGGAACCTCGCTGGCCGACACTTTCACTCCCGTTGGGGACACGACACCCCCAGCAGGAAGTAGAATCCTAAGGCTACACTCGCTCTCATTGTATCCGTCCACCTAGGGAGATAGGTACGATTACATTACCTACCTACCTGCTACATTCATTCATCAACTGATCACGATGAGAGAGGAGATGCCTGCAAGCACGCTCCAGGACATCAGAGCCTAGCTCCGTTCCGGGACTAGCGCCGCTCGGTACCGGGATACTACGGGGAAACGCCGGAGACGGTACGTACCGCAAACAGTCTGTTCGCCTTTTCCATGTTGTGGCACATTTTTGTCTTTTTTCCGTCTGCCTTCCTCTTCCTCGTGATTGTCCGTTGCCGAACTTGGTCCTGGAGAGTCAGTCAGCCACCGGATGGAGGGATGGCGGCACGTGCTTGCTGCGGCAGCATACACCGACACCAACCAATGGCTTTGTTGAGTGTGCCTTACTTCCCTCGACCCGAGACCGTGGGCATCGACGCATCTTGTTGCGTGACGTGTAGGTACCTACTATTACTATGCTACTCTCCCCAAACCCGTTATTGGCGGATGAGATTTCCGCAGGTGGGCTGGCTTCGACCATAGGGCCATCATTCCCGGGGTCTCCCAGTATTCATCGGAGAACATGCAACACAGTCGATGAGCGCCGGCGGGGCTGCTTCATGTGATGCCTTCCTACATACATCGTACTCGCAACGGGCGCAATCCACAGCGGGTCATGGCGAACGCTGGCTTCAGCCGTTCCAGTCACCGATCCGAGACGCTGAAGAAGCCAAGCTGTCTGTCTCACCCAGGGATGCACGGCGGCTGCCTGCTCGGCTTGCCCATCAGCAACTTCTTGAGGGGGGAGCATCTGGGTCCTCCGCTGCCGGCCGGCCCCTGGTAGCCGACTTCCGTCGACCTCCGACTGGCACCTCCCGGTCCGCCATGTCTCCGGACTTTCAAAGATGTGGGGATGCAAGTAATGCGAGGGTGTAACCCTGGATATCAACTAGAGATCAATCCAACTTTAGAATTGTCTAGTCTCGGGGTACCTCCACTAGCATTTTGAGTGGTAGTAGTGCTTAACGACGCTTAGCTCTGCTAGTGTACATTCAACGCTTCATAATGAGTAAAAATACCAAAGCGTTGAATGTTCCGACATTGCCCTGTTTACATTTGTGAAGCGAGGCCGTCGCCCGCCTACCGACCAGGTACGACAGGGTCAACAGCATCTGGCACGCCGAATGACTCTTTCGGCGATGCGGGGAACGCAGATACCTAGCCACAGCGGTGACAGTGGTGACCCCACTAGAGGCCCGGCCGTCGCGGGGGAGCTGTGGCGCTAACTTGATGAGCATCAGCTCAAAAAAGATGCCCGCCACACTTTCCTCTTCCATTTCATCATGATTCCGCCGCGGTCAAACTACGTTTTCCTCCTCGTGAATCCGAACTGACCGCCACCACAAACGACCACGAAACGACTGTGGAGAGAGAACAAGATATGTCTTTGGCGCAATTATCCCGTCTGCTCCCTCTTCCGGAAGAAGAGCTGAAGCAGGTGCTCGACTACGCGGCCACCCTCTCCAAGACGGAAGCAGCAGAGCATTTCAACAATCTGCTAGGCGACTCACCCCAAGCCGTCGACTTCATTTCCTCCTTCAATTCGCGAAGACAAGACACAAAGCCCACAGCGCCGACACCGGTTTCTACGTCGAGCAGCACTAGCGCCCCGACCTCGGCTCCCAAGGGATCGCGCGGCCAGAAGAAGAAGAAGCAATCCAACCTACACACCCCAGCCGCAAGACAGATCGACGCCGCACCTCCCCGGGGACGAGCTACAACAAGAAGGACCAGCAGGAGGAATATTATGGCGGAAAGAAGCCGAATCAACCTGCGGAAAGCAGCGGGAGCGTTTCCTCAAGCTTCAAACAGTCGTTGAAGAGCGCAACGCCTCCTCCTCCACAGCAGCAGAGAACGGCCGCGGGCTACCTGATATCCGACAAGGCCAAGCCCAAGTCAAACCCCGTTTCGCGATCGTCGACACCAAAGCCAACGGCCAAACCCACAAAGGTCTCGATTGCCGGGGGCACTCCCATGGCAGGCGCATCGACGGCCCTGAGCGATTTGGACGCGGCGATCCGGTCTTTGGAGCTAACGACAAACCCCACCTTGGACGAAGATCCCAAGACGAGGAGGTGCAACTGCGTGGCCACGCGGCACCCGCTCCAGACTGCGGCGCCCAACTGTCAATCATGCGGCAAGGTCATCTGCGTCAAGGAGGGTCTCGGCCCATGCACCTTCTGCGGCACGCCTCTCCTATCGTCGGACGATGTGCAGGGCATGATCAGAGAGCTCAAGGCTGAGAGGGGACGCGAGCGCATGGCCGCAGACCGGGAGGCTCACAAGCGCGCTGAGGTCAGCAAGACGCCGGCGCCGTTCAGCCAGAACAAGATATCCGATGCTGAAGCCAAGGCACGGGAGCACCGCGATAAGCTGTTGAACTTTCAGTCTCAGAACGCGAAACGAACGACGGTGCGGGACGAGGCGGCTGATTTCGACGTCAGTGGAGCCATGGCGGGCAGCGGGGGCAACATGTGGTCAACGCCCGAGGAGAGAGCAAGGGAGCTGAAGCGGCAGCAAAAGATTCTTCGCGAGATGGAGTGGAACGCGCGGCCAGAGTATGAGAAGAGACGGCAGGTGGTCAGCATCGACGTGGTTGGCGGCAAGGTGGTCAGGAAGATGGCAGCCGTAGAGCGGCCCACGACGCCGGACGAAGAGGATGCCATTGTTCACGAGGACTCCAAAGAGAACGACTACGTCAGCAGTCGACAGCAGAGTGGCGGCGGCGGCGGCGGCGGCGGCGCGTTCAGTCGCAACCCGTTACTGGGAGGATTGATCAAGCCAGTGTGGGACGCCAAGGGGAAGGGAGCGCAGCTCGCGGGCCGCAAGGACAAGAAGGCGCAGTGGAGAAGAGTACAGGACAACTTGGAGGACAACGAGGCGGTAATCCTGGACGGCGGAGCGCGCGGACACTCGACGGCGGCGGCAGCGGATGAGCCGGAGTGCGGTTAATTCGGGGTGGCTCACAACAACGAGAACAGCAGCAGCAGCAGCAGCAGAGATGCATTCTAGAGGCGCATACGATTGAATGACTGCATGGACGACGTGGGCGGGGATATGACGATGAGGGCGGGATTCAGAGGATATGGGATGAGTTGAATGAGACACGAATTACCCATGGCGGGGCGCATGATGCTTCAGATGTGTACGACGGAGAAGGGCTGGTTGGCTCTCTGGCAACTTGTGCTCGGTTCACGGATTGACTTGGGCAGCAACGTGATGGCCGACGATGCAGGGCACTCGGGATCGTACCAGGGGTCAAAAGCGGGCGACCCAATCACGAGTCAAGGAACGACCAAGAAGAGCAATTGGAGCAAGCAGCAAAAAGCAAACATGACCCCCCTCCCGCGCTGCATGGTGAGCTTGAGCGACGTTGAGGGAGCAGACCACGATGCGAGGGCCGAGCGAGCAAACAAGCACTCGTCTGGGAAGCACTCGATGACGAGGGATGTGGTGGATGACGAGGGGCGGGGAAACGAAGAACGGGTAGGATATCCGTACATGGGTACGCGGGTACATGGGTGCAAATCATGTGACTTCGTGTCTTTGACCTGCTGAGTCAGGCCGGGCGGGAGGCCAGGCGTGTCGAGGGCTGTCATTTTTTATTGTTATTTTTCTCGGGTGCGGGCTGCGGTGCTTCTCGCCTAAGAACCTAGGTAGGGCCACATTGCGAGGTTTTAGGGGTCGTCGGCGACTTACAGGGGGTGCCTCGGTCGCTATTGTGACAGTGGAGAAGCCGCTGCGAGACAGGTCAGCCGAGACATGAGCGGCGCATCGCATCGCATCACATCGCGCATCGCATTAGGGAGCGGAAGCAGAAACAAAACAAAAGATGGACAGGCCCTCTTTCCCCCCCTCCTCATCCCAACCCAAAACTGGGATAAGAAAAGAAGAAAAATGAAAAAAAGAAGGAGAAGGGGAGAGACGCGACTCAAAACCGCGTAAAACGCCCCTGCTACGCCCGAGAGACGGTCGCTGCTGACACTGACACGGGCAACTCAGTTGGCTGCTGACTCCGCCTATTCGTAGGTAGGTACCTACCTTGAGGGACACTCCAGCGGGCAGTGCCTGTGTGACCACCGCGGCTTTAGCGCCGTCCCGCGTTATGCAACCACAACCCACACCACGCTGCTGGGCTCCTTCACCACCGCCCGCTAAACCACATTGCACACCCGACTGACTGACTGACTGACTGACTGACTCCATCTTGTCTGTTCTGCCCGTCTGTCCGCCTGCCTGCGTCGCAAGCCTCGCTCAACATTACACTCACCTCGGTCACGCCTCCACCCTCGACGACCGAACCGTTCCGTCCCCTCTCTCACTCTCTCTGTTCCGCTCTCTCTCATACTCCCTCACTCTCTCTGTTCCGCTCTCTCTCATACTCCCTCACTCACACACATACGCATCCACGCACGCACACAATCCCTCTAATCCTCCTCCCCCCTCTCTCTCTCGCACGCGCGCTGCCCTGGCTTTCTGGCCTTGATCCTTCTCCGCGCCCGCCCTCCCAGAGACACGCTCGGCTAAAGCCGCCCATTCACCTGACGTCTCGTGTTTATTGCGCAGCACACGTCAATCCGCCGCATGTCCAACTCTGTCCCTTATGGACTCTGCCTCGATCCCACCTCGGCTGGGCCACATGCGCGATCCCGATCGCCAGCCCTTCAAAATGCACTCGCCTGCAAGCTTGAAAGATGCGACACTGCTGTCCGATAAGCCTGCGACCCATGTCCTGCAGACCACTATTCCCGC